>JARBWK010000010.1:39332636-39566210 GCA_030556195.1 Anolis apletophallus | reverse complement strand
TCTTTTCGGTTGGATAGCAAAGAGGTGAGACCCTTTTAAAAGCAATGGACTGTTTCCGAACTTTTATTTATTTTAACAACAGACTCACAGAGCTAGAAGGATCCCATATAGGCCATCAACATCACTCAGGAAATACAGCTGAAACATCTCCAGCAGATAGCTGTCTGGCCTCTTTTTGCAGACTGCCCTGAAAAAGAGGCCTAGCACAACTCTAGGCAATAGGTTTCTTTCTCAAACAGTTTTTACTATCCAAATCAGGCATGGGCAAATTTTGGCCCTCCAGGTGTTTTGAACTTCAACTCGCTCAATTTCTAACAGCCGGTAGTTCAAAACACCTGGAGGGCCAAAATTTGCCCATGCCTGGTCTAGACCCCTGGTACCCGATGTGGGGCACATGCTCAACAGGAGGACAATTGGATTTTTAGTGGAGGAAGGAGAGGGGCAATTCGAGAATGAGTTACTAACAGTGATTTTTTTTTGCATTCTTATGATTCTAGGAGCCTCATATATTCTGTATATAAATATATATTGTGACATATACATTTTAAAAATCAAAATCAGAGTGTACATGATGGTCAGCTGGTGGCAATGGAGATTAAAATTATTTTATATGTATGCATTTCAGTTCTCTATTATATATTTTGAAACTTAATTTGCTATTCTTTCCTATTACTTCATATTATTATGATTTTAATGATTTCTTAAGTATTTCTTCCTCATTATTTCAACTGTCCTTTTGTTCTTTTATCCTTCTCTTTAATTAATGCCATGTTATTTGGGAACTTGTTGAGACCAAGTTAATAGTCTTTTAGGCTTTCTCCATGTGAATAGGTGTTCACTTTTTAATAATAAGAATGATGTGTCACCAGGAGGTGGGAAGGTGAAAATCAGGACTTCAGAGAAGCTTAGATGGACCATGGATAGACACTGGCCACTGGTCTAGACATTCCTTCTAATATTCAATGGAAATCTACCCCTTTCTAACTTAATACCATTAGACCAGACCACTCTTTTAGGGCATTAGGAAACAGGCCTGTTTGCTCCTCTGTGTGACTGGCCTTGAGATATTTAAAAAGTGAGCTTGTTTGGAGGTTCTAGCAGATGAGTGCAGCTATTGTATATCTGGGACCGAAGACTGGATACCTCGACCCACTTCTTCTATACCTGGGATATCGTCCTCTTCCACCGAGCATGCAGCTTTGGGAGGGACACACATGGAGCAGTGAGGGAGGAAGGGGACACCCGCCTAGTTAGCCAGATCAGCCGAATCAACCCTGACGATCAATTGGGTGACAGATGTTGTGGCCATGGCACCACTCAGTCTTCTTTTCACCAGGCGAACATATCAAAGTCCCTCAACTTTTCCTCATGTTTGTTCTCCATATCTGATGTAACTTCTCTGTATCTGCTCCAGCTTGTCTATACCTTTCATAAAATGAGATGCTCAAAACTGAACACAGCACCCAAATGAGATTTTCATGCAGAATATACCAGAACTATTACTCCCTTGACTTGGAAACTACATTTTTATCAATGAAGGGTGCAATATTATTTACCTTCTTTCCCAGCAGCAATATACTGTTGCATCATGTTCAGTTTATGAGCAACAATAATCCCAAGATCCATTTTATACAGTATGTACTGCTGCTAAGCAAAATATCCCCCATTCTGCTTGGTTTTTTAAAAAATTAAATGCATTTAACTAGGATCTGATGTTGATTTGAATTATGGCTCATTTTGGAAGTTGATGGGTTTCCTGATTCTGCAAGGTCCTGGGGCATAAAAACAGCTCTCAGACCTGCCATAGCTGCCCAGCTCTTGGTGTAGTATAAGGTTTTGCTATGTTGTAATGTACATTATCTCCTGTCTCTCCTGCGAACATCCTTTGGAGGATGCCTTCATTGTGCTGCATTAGGCTACAGGGACATCGCTAAATGTTTCTCAGATGCTCCGTGCTCTCCCACAACCACTACATGGTCATGTTGTGGTTGGACAGCATAAAAGAGCTCGATTTTCAGAGTGGTTGGTCTCTGTCTTGAGCAATGACACAGAGACAGAGAGATGTTGAATTTATCCCTGTATGCCAATGACAGAACACCAGTCTTAATATGGGAATCTAGGCTGGCGTAACCTCTCATTGTGCCAGGATATGCACTGTTTTGGTCCTTAGACAGTGACCCTTGTTGGGCAACTCTCACCTTGAAGTGTCAGGACCCCTCACAGTAAAAGACTGGTGGGGAAGAAGCTCCTATGCACCATCTGAATGTGGTTTTGCAAACAGCAGAAAGAAAAGACAGTTGCTCACCTGGACTTTCAGCATACTTAGAAGAAAACCCAGTGGAAGTGAACCACTAGTAGAAAATTTCTGCCAAGGGAAGCTGCTCCTTGTCCCTTTTCGTTCAAACTTGCCTGCCTGATAAGGACACAGTTTGTGTGATGTAGTAGTTTGAGTGTTGAATTAAGACTGTGGTAAGCCACTGTTTGAATCCCTTCTCTGCCACAGAAGCCTATTGGGTGAGTTTGGGCACATTTTTCACACATTCCAAACAAACCTTGTCAGGAAAACCCTGGGATATGGTTGTCATAAATTGGAATCAACATGAAAGCACATATCAACAACAAAGAAGCATGGGTGAAATTGAGTTGGCAAAGAGATACGAGATGTTCCTGCCTGAGGGAATTAAACACTTACCAGAATATCTTTTAAAATAGAAAAATCAAGAGAAAGCTTGGCCAGGATAGAAAAGTTTCGAGCTTACAGGAAATTGCCTTTTCAACTGCAGTTCAGAGTACTTCTGCCAAAATTCTGGAAGTTGTAGTCCATAGCAATATATGTTCCAGACTCTTAGGAATAAATATTAATTCTACTGACAGCATTGGTATAAATCTTTCTTCCAGCCAGATTCCAAGATCTTGGGTAGATGCTTTCTAAATTTTAATTATAAAAGCTTTATAATTTCTGAGCTGCCAGGTTCTATATCTGGCACACTGCAGACTGAGCGGCAGGAAGAAATACTTAGAAAATGAGATCACTGAATCCTAAAGGGTACACACTTGTATCAACAGTGTCAATACTTAATGTAATGAAAGCTTTTCTTACCTTTCAGGTTGCCATGTTTTTAGTTTGTTGCGGATTCTACCATAAGTGGCTTTGAGAAAAATGTATGAAAGATCTACAAAGTGATATTTTAGATATTTCTGGCAGCAGCAGCAGCAAAAAAAGTTTTAGCATGATGCTAATGAGGATTTACTTGTCCTTGAAGGAGAAAGGAGACTACGCTCTTAGAGTATATCTATTCTGTAGAATTAATGCAGTTTGATATTACTTTAATATCCACACTTAATGGGAGCTGTAGTTTAGTGAGGAACCCAACTCTCTTTAACAGAGAACTCCCAAGATTACATAGTATTGAGCCATAGCAGTTAAAGTGATACCAAACTACAGTAATTCTACAGAGTGATAGTTTTGTAATATTTATGTATGATGCGCCTATGCCATCTACTCCATTGGACTGGTTATGTTGTCCAAATGTCCGATCACTGTCTCCCAAAGAAGTTATTATACTCCCAACTCAAGAATGGGAAATGTAATGTTGGTGGACAGGAAAAGAGATTTAAAAATGGGTTTAAAGCCAACCTTAAAAATGGTGACAGACACCGAGCACTGGGAAGCTCTGGCCCTTGAGCCCTGTAGCTGGAGGTCAGCTGTGACCAGCAGTGCTGCAGAATTTGAAGAGGCACAAATGGATGGTGAGAGGGAGAAATGCGTGTCAAGCCAACCCTGACCAGGATCACCTTCCACATGGAAACCGATGTCCTAACTGCGGGAGAACATGCGGATCAAGAATAGGGCTCCACAGCCACTTACAGACCCACCGTCAAGTCACTACACTTGGAAGACCATGATCCTCGGACAACGAGGGATCACCTAAGTAAGTAAGTATAAATATATAAATGTAATGTGAGAGGAGCTAAGTACCTGGCCCATTATCCTACTTCAGACCTGCAGAAAGGAGAATATGGGATTCTCCCCACCCTCAACCAGGGTAAGGGGTGGGCTTTGGAGAGGTTGGGTGGGATTGAAGGGAATATGAGTTTTAAAGGCCATTTTAGGATATTTACTGTATTTTACTTCTGTTTTTACTACACTGTGATTTCATATTTAAAAACATTTATAGTGCATCTTTTAAACTTGTTTAGTATGGAGTGTTAGCCGCCTTGAGTCCTCACAGGGAGAAAGGCAGGGCATAAATAAAGATAATAATAATAACAACCATAATTTATTTATTTATTTCTTCGATTTTGTATTCCGCTCCTCCCCACAACAACTCCTCCTCTCAGGATCTCCAGAGCCCAATCTAAGAGATGCATAGACTTTGCCATATCTAAATAAACGTTTCCATGCTCTTGTCAAAGAATATACCCTCTTCCAGCAACCTTATGGTACAAAGCTCTCATCAACCTTAGCCAGTACGTGATGGCAGCTGTATTGGAATATATTGGGAGTACAACTCCTTTCATATATTGGCTGCAGTTTATTGCAGCTATACACCATGATGTTGCTAGATGCTGTATTCTACCATTGCAATGTTCATCTCCTTGTTTGCCTCCCTCTCCGTACATCTTCTCATGAATGTTCCACATTCTCATGTGACTAGTTATGGCAACCCCTCTCCCTACCTCCTCCCTCCCTTTCTGAGTCCTTCTTTCAATTCTTTCTGTGTTTGTCTATATATGTTGTATGTCTATGGCATTGAATGTTTGACATGTATATGTGCATTGTAATCCTCCCTGAGTCCCTCGTGGGGTGAGAAGGGTGAAATATAAATACTGTAAATAAACAAATACATAAATAAATAAATAAGTCAATTTTGAAGATGTAGTTCAAAAAGGTCATTTTTCCACTCTCAGTCTGGAAACACTCTAAAGACTATGGATGGCAGAATGTATGACAGGTCTGCCAAGAAGGTTTAAAAACATATAATTTATGAGCTTGTTAGTTAAAATGTCACTATGGAGTTAAAAGGAAAATTACTTTAGAGGCAGCAAAATGGAAGTTTAACACAGTCAATCACTCCTCTTCCTATCTGCTTCACTGGCCTGACTGCTTTCCATCCACTCAGAAGTTAGCGCACTAATGTTTAATGCCAGCACAATTTGGAGTCTAACAACTTGGTTCAAGCTGTTGTGAAAGGGGTGGCACCATTCGAATACCAGGCTATTGCTGTATAAAGAGCTCAAATATGCCTCAAGATGTGTGTGTGTGTGTGTGTGAGAGAGAGAGAGAGACAGACAGAGAGAGAGACAGAGAGAGACAGAGAGACAGAGAGACAGAGAGAGAGAGAGATCTACATTTCCTAATGTGGGGTTGTTCATGAATTCAGGATGGAACTCAGTGTATATAAAATGTCTGATGATCTGTCTCCAATCTGTGTGAGCTCTAGTGCTATTTTTTTTACCCCCCAGGTGTATTAGAGCTCTCTAACAGAGATAATTGCATTTCCATACTATACCATTATAGTGGTCTTATATCATTTTAACTGCCCCATGTCCATCCTAAGGAATTCAAGGATGTGTAGTTTGGTAAAGGATTTAGAATTCCCTGAGCTGTAAATTATGTTCAACAGAATCTTAAGTACATAGAATCATAGAGCTGGAAGACACCACAAAGGCCATCCAGTCTAAACCCTTATCATGCATGAACACATGATCCAAGCACTCCCAACAGATGGCATCCAGCATCTCTTTAAACCCCACCGCCCAGAGAAGGAGACTTTACCACACTCTGAGGCAATGTATTCCAGTGTCAAACAGCTATTATTGTCAGGAAATACTTCCAACTGTTTAGGTAGTATTGCTTCTTCTGTGATTTGAAACAATTTATCTGCATCCTAGTCTCTAGAGCAGCAGAAAACATTATTTGAGGAATGAAGAGAAACCATTGGTAAGCACCCTTTGGGTTTGGCCAGTTAAACAATTCCCAATTCACTTAACAGTAACATTGTCTAGCCCACATTTTACGAAATCTTTATGAGAATATCATGAGGGACTTTTCCAAATGTCTTACTCACTGAAACCAAGATATGCTACATCTACAGCATTCTCATGCCACACAAGAAACCCAGAGTTCTATAGTGTGAAGCCATGACAGTAAAAGTGACCCTTGGACTGGGTCATTGTAGGCTTTTTGGGCTATATGGCCATGTTCTAGAAGCATTCTCTCCTGACGTTTCGCCTGCATCTATGGCAAGCATATGAGATCACCTTGGATTGATTGTTAAGAACATAAGAACATAAGAAGAGCCATGCTGAATCGGACCTCAGCCCATCTAGTCCAGCATTCTGTATCACACAGTGGCCCACCAGTTGTACACGGGGATCTCGAGCAGAAGGGAGGGCAAAACCCTGACCTGCTCCCGACCCCCCACAACCAGTACCCGGGGAAGATCCTGCCTACCTCAACCAACTCCGAGGTGGCACTTGAATGTCCTTTTCAGTAACTACCGATACACTTGGTATCCATGAATCTGTCTAATCCTGCCTTGAAGTTGTTAAGGCTGACCGCTGTCACAACCTCCTCTGGAAGTGAGTTCCATAACCCAATGACCCTCTGGGTGAAGAAATATTTCCCTTTATTAGTCCTAATTTTCCTACCTTGGAGCTTCAGGGAGTGCCCTCTAGTCCTAGTGTTTTGTGACAAAGAAAATTGTTGTATTATAAGAGCCCACCAAATTATTCCATTGGGGAACGGAGAGTGGAGGAATATCTTCTTATGTCCTCATAGTCAAATGCAGACCAAAGAGATGTTCCGTGGTGATCATGTGTCTGAGCACATGATGTCATTAATCTGTCTCTGGGAATATAGCTAGATGTTTTCCCTCCTGCAGCACACTCCATCAGCATCAAAGTGCTGTGGGTTGGGGCCTTTGGAAGTGTAATGGTGTGTCAAGGTGAGAGGAGGGGGACAACTTTGGTCATTTCAGAGGATGAAAGATAATACCAACCTTTGATATGGCATACACAAAAAAGGTACACATCCCATCCCCATGGATACCTGAAACTATACTTGGGCTAGAAGTTTAAAATAGAATTGCACTGGAGGATTTAGAAAGGCTCACAAACACTTCCACCATGGACTCTACTGCTATAGAGTCCATGGATAAGGGTGTTGTACTGTATACACAAGTATAAAATAGATTTCTCAGTATTGCTCTGGTTTAACAGTATTGCTCTGGTTTGCTCAATAATATATGTGGAAGTGTTTTGCCTTCTGGAAACCTTCTGTCTTTTGCCCCACACATTCAAAGGGAGAGTGGGATATGTCTCTACTCATCTGTGGGCAAAAGTATTCATTTCCTCATGGATTTGATTAATATGTTCCATCTAACCAAAGGCTGGGGTTAAAATTGCTGGAAGAAACATTAACAACCTTAGATATGCAGATAATACCACTTTGATGGCCGAAAGCGAGGAGGAGCTGAGGAGTCTTCTAACCAAGGTGAAAGACGAAAGTGCAAAAGCTGGCTTGCAGTTAAACATCAAAAAACCAAAGATTATGGCAGCCAAATAGAGGGAGAAAATGTGGAGGCAGTGACAGACTTTGTATTTCTAGGCGCAATGATTACTGCAGACACAGACTCCAGCCAGGAAATCAGAAGACATTTACTTCTTGGGAGGAGAGCAATGACCAATCTCGATAAAATAGTGACGAGTAGAAACATCACATTGGTAACGAAGATCTGCATAGTTAAAGCAATGGTATTCCCCATAGTAACATGGTCCCTGGGCAAAAAAGGGTTGGAAACCACTGGTGTTTAGCAAAGGAGGGGAAACCTGTGCCCCTCCAGATATTGTTGGACTCCAACTGCTATCAGACCCAGCCAGCCTGGCCAAGATGTTGGCAGGAAATATTCTCCCTGTGTGTGTGTTCAGATTTCTCAATAACTATATTTACAAAGTTATTTAATTGCCACTGCATTAAAAACAAAGGTTAGTGTCCTGTTGGGCAATTTGATGACATAGGCTAGAAAACCTATGACTTTGTATGTTTCATATTCATATTTACAGTTGTGGCAACCTTGAAAGCCAGACATAACTTTTGCACGCTCACACACGACACTATGTTCTCTCCTGAACTTAATGCATGATAATAATTAATCAATATGCTAAAATTCTTTTGCTACTGCAAATTTTGTGATGGACAGCAGTTTGACTACAACAGGCCTGGACAAAGTTGGGCCCTCTAGGTGTTTTGGACTTAAGCCCTTTCTGCTTAAGTGGCTGAGGAGGAAAAGAAAGAGGCCTGATGCTGTTAGGAATTGTGGGAGTTGTAGTCCAAAAGATCTAGAGGACCCAAATTTGCCCAGGCCAGGACTACAGTGTTATTTTGAGTTGTTTGTTTTGCAAACTAAACTTAAAGTTTATTTTCTTTTTTAAAAAAAGGAAATCCACACTCGTTTAGAAAAATAAGAAATGAAGGAGAACTGAACTGACAGACCATCACTCCAAACTGACAGATTGGAAATAATTAGACAACAAATATTTGTTTGCAATCCTCTTGGCAAACTGGAGTGGCCTGAGTTTTCAGGGTACTACCTTTCAGATGTATGAAGAACAAAACATGGGGTGGGTGTGCGCAGTCAGTGAATGTATGTTGTATTAATTAGTGCAGTTATGCTTCCCAATTGTCTTGTGCTAGTGAAGCACTTAATTTTATGAAAATTGATCCATAATAAATTAGATGGGCATGATCGCTAGTGCTAAATTAGTTTCTCCCCCCAGTGACTGCTGTCCTGTGACAAGCAGCACTGCTGGACTCAGATCGCTTGAGCCATTCTAATTTACCTAAGCAATTAGAAGTGGCAGAGCCAGGCAATAATGCTGATGAATGACACCCTTCAGAGGCCTGGCCAGGGATATAGCCAAGCCCTTCATTCCCAATCTGCCTCCATGGTTTCTGTGCAGTATCAAGAAGGAGAAAGAAAGTAGCATTTAATAACAAAGTCACCATCTCATGCCATCTTAGCTGAATAAGACATCTCCTTGTGAAAATACCAAACTAAAGAATGAAGCAGTGCCTATGAATTTATATAGCTATGATTGTCTAGGAGACTAGAGGAGTTTTAACACTAATGGTATCTAGAAATTGTGCTGTTTCAGATTTTAGCCAAGGTTATTCCGTTGGTGGTGCTTCAAAACATAATGCCACCTGATTCAGGTTTCCTCTGGTTGTGGGGGGTCAGCAGGTCAGGTTTTGCCCTCCCTTCTGCTCGAGATCCCTGTGTACAACTGGTGGGCCAAAAGAATGCTGGACTAGATGGGCTGAGGTAAATCTGTTCTTATGTTTTACTGCCACTTAAAATCTGGTTTCTGCTTCCTGCAGAATTCTGAGGTTTGTAGTTTATGGAGGAGCATTTAACATCCTCACTAAATTACAAACTCCAGAATTCTGCAAGATGTAGAAACCGGATTTTAAGTGGACTTTTTCTCTAGCGTGATGACTCACAGCATTATAGAGTTGGATGAGACCTCGTGGACCATCCAGTCCAACCCCCTGCCAAGAAGCAGGAAAATTGCATTCAAAACACCCCCGACAAATGACCACCCAGCCTCTATTTAAAAGCATCCAAAGAAGAAGCCTCCACCACACTTCAGGGTGGAGAGTTCCACTGCTGAACAGCTCTCACAGTCAGGAAGTTCTTCCTAATGTTCAGATGGAATCTCCTTTCTTGTAGTTTGAAGCCATTGTTCTGCATGCTAGTCTCCAGGACAGCAGAAAACAAGCTTGCTTCCTCCTCGCTATGACTTCCCCTCACATGTTTATACATGGCTATCATGTCTCCTCTTAGCCTTTTCTTCTGCAGGCTAAACATGCCCAGCTCTTTAAGCTGCTCCTCATAGGGCTTGTTCTCCAGACCCTTGATTGTTTTTGTTGCCCTCTTCTGGACACATTCCAGCTTGTCAACATATCCCTTAAACTGCGGTACCCAGAATTAGACACAGTATTCCAGGTGTGATCTGACCAAGGCAGAATAGAGGGGTAACATGGCTTCCCTGGATTTTGATACTCTACTCCTATTTCTACAGGCCAAAATCCCATTGGCTTTTTAAGTTGCTGCATGACATTGTTGGCTCCGAGATCCTTTTCACATGTACTGCTATCGAGCCAGGCATCCCCCATTCCCACTCATGAATAATGATAAATGAAGAGACCTTGGACTTGAACACTGGGCAGTGATTTGGATTTGCAGACTCAGACTTGGCTGAGTTAATATTTTATGGACCATTATTTTTAATGTATTTTTAATGTATTTAATGTATGTTTACTGTTGTTGACCTGTTCATGTTAATTGCTGTGCTGTAATTATTCTTTGTCAGCATCTAATGATTGCCAATTGTAAGCCGCCCTGAGTCTCCCTTCGGGGGTTGTGAAGGACGCGATAGAAATGTTATAAATAAATAAATAAATCTGTGTTTTTATTTTTTTATTTATTTGGAACATTTTTCCCGTCCTTTCTCGACCTCCAAAGAGGGACTTAGATCGGCTACCAACAGGCAACAATTCGATGCCAAAACAATAAAACACACAATAAAATAAATCCATGCATAAAAATCAATATACATATAAATATAAGTTTGCATTTAATTTTTCTGTCTAAGTGGAGTATCTTGCATTTGTCTCTATTAAACTTCATTTTGTTAGTTTGGGCCCATCTCTCTGATCTGTTAAGATCGTTTTGCATTCTGCTTCTGTCTTCTGGTATATTGACTATCCCTCCCAATTTGGTATTTGTCTGCAAATTGCTACATCACACATTGCAGGGCTATCTCAGCTGTGTCATCCCAATTTTGGAGTCTCTACTCAAAGACCAAAATTGCATCTTGTGCTCTTGTGGCAGCCACGGTGGAGGTGGGGAATGGAGAAAGGGAAGTCCCTTTTGCTATTTCCATCTCTGAATGACAAATGGGACTAGTTCCTTTATAACCTCGTCTTCTTGGAAGGTTGATCTCCTTGCCTCCTGGAGCATCTCATTGTAGAAATACAAATGAGTGGCATGTTTTTTAATCATGTAAGTATCCTTGGATTCCACCCAAGTTTCTCCACTTTGTTCTTGGCGAGAGACAGAGGGAAATCAAAACCGATCAGAAGAGGCTGGTAATGGCGTACAGAGATCAAAATGTGAGAAGGCTTCTGATTTACCCTTGTACTTTCTGATGCTGTGAAACCACAGCTCCCACCTGCCCAGACAGACAAAGATGAGTGATGATGTTGGAATGATGGCAGCTTCAGTACAATGACATCTGAAGGACTACAATCTTCATGTAAAACCATCTTATTTAGGCATGCCTTCAATTGAGGCCCGGATGCGGAACTGTCTATTGTCCTCCAATCATTGATGTCCCATGTATTATCTGTGACTTTATTGCTTTTATGTAAATGTTGCGTTTTTGCAAATTTTAATCTGTATGTAAACCGCCCCGAGCCTGCTGGAAGGAGTGATATACAAGATCGAGGAAATAAATAAATAAATAAATAAATAAATAAATAAATGTCAGCTCTATTCTTTTCCCCTCATTTTTCCCCCATCTATTACACTTTGGGTTGTTTTATTTACTTTATAAAGTAAATAAAATATGACAATGTTTCTGATTTGAAATAAATGATATTTTTCTCATTATTGTTGCTATCTGCCATAATGTTAACTTATGATGACTCTATGAAACAGCCCTAGTTATCCACAGTTTTACTCAGGTCTTGCAAAATCAGGTCTGTAGCTCTTTGATTGAAACAGTCCATAGCATCCATAGTATCCATAAAAACAAACTGTTTCTCGTTGTTGTAGCACCCATGGGCTCGTTCGTGCCACTGGGGGTGATCCGCCGGGGTCCCGTTGGCAGTGGGACCCGCACAGGCTGGAAGGGACTCAGAGGATGAGTTGGAAGGCCCAGAGCAAGATTGGTCAGCCGTGCCTTTGCCCAGTTCACCTGTAGAGAGTTTAGCCTGGGATCTTGAGTGGAGCATTCTCCGGGGAAGGAGCGGACCAGGTGGAGATGGGAGGCAGCGAAGCAGATAGCGGAGAGAGTTATGAATTCCCAAACGGCCGAGGTTCCCAAGAGCTGGCCGGGCAGCAGATGGAGGCCAGCGGCTGGGAAACTCCGGGGGAGGCTGCTTCTCAGGAAGATAGCGATACTGGACTGGAAGAGCAGGGCCGTTCTCATAACAGGCGCAGGGACATAGAGGAGTGCAGGAGGAGCTGGCATCTGTCCCTAGACCGTCGCCGTTCGGAAAGTAGAGACTGGAGACGCCGGGCCCTAGATCGTCGGGGTTCCAGGCCGAGGGATTAAGAACGGCCCCGTGGGAACTGATCGTCAGTTCTCCGGCCACGTCTGATCTGAAGGGCGTGAAAGCGGAGTGAATCTTGGAGCCTAGTTTGGCTCGCCATAGACCAAGACCTTGCCTTGTTTGCGATTCGCATTGGTGCGGATCCTTTGCTACGTCCCGGATTCAATCCGGGAGCCTTGCCAAGCTTTTTACCACGATTGCCTTTGCATCTACCTTTGGAACTTTGCTTACTTTGCTGAACTGCAGCTTCGTGCTGATTGCTTTATCCTATGAACTTTTTAAGTGAATTGCTTTTTTTGGATTTGTTTTTACTCAATAAACATAGTTAGCCTTTGCTACGTCTCCGTGTGTGTGTTAAAGGGGCAGTTCTAAGTCGGTGATTGTGACAGTTGTACAAGTGTACATTTTGAAGAACCTTGTTATATGATATAATGAGTGGCAGAGGAAATAATTCATACATGAAAACTAAATTCTGAATAATAGTTTGTGAAGACTTTGGAGCACATTTGTCTTATCCATCACTTATCTACCTTTTAGGATTGCAGTCTTCCCAAGATAGATTACAATGTAACACAGATACTCCAATTATTACTTTAACTAGTTACTACTACTACTAATAATAATAATAATAATAATTTATTTCTAGACTGCCCTCTCTCTCCGGAGGGGCTCAGGGCAGTTTACACATAAAAAGGCAAACATTCAATGCTCGAAATGGGTACAAACACATCAAAATAATACAGGATAATGGATAGCAACAACCAGGGCCGTAGCCAGGATTTTGATTCGGGGGGCTGAGTTTGGTTCGGGGCTGAGACTGGGTGGAAGAGGGTCTACCCTAGCAAACCTTTTGTATTGTTATCCCAATAACCCCATTAATGTGGGATATAATGAGCATGGTGATCAGATCATGATATGAATAAGCATAACAGTTTAAATAATGTACCAGTAAGGCCTTTTCGCGGACCACCCTGAGAATTTCGGGGCTGAAGCCCCCTTGCCCCCCCCCCCTTGGCTACATGCCTGGCAACAACAGAAAACATACAATGAAGGAATTAAGCATCAAAATAAAATAAAAACAAGAACAATCCACTAAGACATAAAAACCAGAACATAAGTAAACATTACAATGTAATCCTAAAAGCAAATTAAGAGACATTACCTTAAAAATGGCTGACACCAGTGGTTTATTTAAGATGTATCATAACAGCCATATAATACAAGTGGGTTAGCCAACATTTAAAGTGTCCTAGTCGACATCCTCTCCATACACTAAAGTGCAAAGGTGCGTTTTTGGAAGTTTCTTAAATGAAAAGAGGGTAGGGGCCATTTTTATATCTTTAGGAAGGGAGTTCCAGAGACGGGGAGTGATCACAAAGGAGGCCCTCTCTTTCGTTCCCACCAATTGAGCTTGTGACCGCGGTGGGACTAAGAAGAGGGCTTCCTCTGTAAACGGCAGTGCACGTGATGATCTATACTAGTGGTTCTCAACCTGTGAGTCCCCAGGTGTTTTGGCCTATGATTCCCAGAAATCCCGGCCAGTTTACCAGCTGTTAGGATTCCTGGGAGTTGATGGCCAAAACATCTGGGGAACCACAGGTTGAGAACCACTGGTCTATACAGATATGCAATTAGACAAATAGCCTGGATCCGAACCGTTTATGGCATCATATTTCAAGCAAAATGAAGAGTGAAGCAAATAAATCAAGCCAAACTTAAAGAACTCAGAAAAATAGCACACACACATGAAACTCTTTCAATTAAAAGTCAAAGAAAAGAGCATGTTAAAAACAAAACTGCAGAGGAATGGAAGCACAACTAAGAAGACGCAATCTCTTGGCCCAGCAACTTCCTCGTTTTCAATAACACTCCAAAAAAGACAAGCTTTCAAATTTGGCCTGGGAACACAGTACCAAACACTGCAGTCAGTACAGACCGGGTGTAATATGATCCAAGACTCTGGTCCCCAACAAAGACCTGAGTGGCCACATTCTGCCTCAACCAAAATATCTGAGTCATTCTCAATGGCGTAATTTGCTGCTGCTGAGCCTTTGCTTTTAGAAGGGTGGTCTGCCGAGTGTACTGGAAGCTGAATGAAGAAAAAGCCTAATTCCTGTAGTATCCTGTTAGCAGTAAAACCTTTTGGGGGACAATTAGGCTAATGACTGCTGACTTCTCTTTTAAAGCTGGTGACCTGCAACCTGATCATGAGTTGGGGCACTATTGCCCTCTGCTGGCTAGAATGCCAAGTTGGTTCAGCCTTGGCGCTATCCAAGCTTAACAATGCCTTCCAACCTCCCCTGCAATACTTTAGAAGCTTTTTAAAACAACTCTGCAATGCATTTTGCTTAGGGCATCTATAAGTTGGAAACAATTTAAACACACAAAAACATCAAGAAATCATAGATAACTTTCTCCCATTGACTCTTTCATACTAGTCTACTCCTACCCCATCAACTCCACTGGATTGGCCACTTTGTCTGAATACTCGATCACCGTCTCCCAAAACAGTGACTATATTCCCAACTCAACAATGGAAAATGGAATGTTGGTGGACAGGAAAAGAGATTTAAAGATGGGCTTATAGCTAATCTTTAAAAAACCAGTGGCATAGACGCCAAGAACTGGGAAGCCCTGGCCTTTGAGCGCTCTAGCTGGAGGTCAGCTGTGACCAGCAGTGCTGTGGAATTCAAAGAGGCATGAATGTAGGGCAAAAGGGAGAATTGTGCCAAGAGGAAGGCGCATCAAGACAACCCTGACCAGAACCACCTTCCACCTAGAAACCAATGCCCTCATTGTGGAAGAACATGTGGGTCAACAATAGGGCTCTACAGTCATTTACAAATCCACTGCCAAGACACTACACTTGGACGGCCATCACACTTGGACAACAAGGGATCACCTAAGTAAGTAAGTACTATTCTAGTTATTTAGTCAATTGCCTGTGACTATCCAAAACAGTCTCATTATGCACAGGTCTGAGCACTTGGATGTCAGTATCTACTAATAAGGAATAACTAGAGGGTATAGAAACTTCTTGAGAGCATAGTTTTTGTCCATCCTCCTCATTTCACTTGAATAAATGAACACAAATTATTAGTTTCATCTCCTTACTTTGACATCATGGCAGTGGCTGTGCTCTTTCTTTCTTTTACTTTTCCTGGGTCATATTGATCAAGAAGCATGTGTTGCCAATGCCATTACAGCTTTGGAAAGGAAGAAAGCAAGATCAGGAGTAAAAATCCCAACAAAGATACAGTACAGTGTTGCATTTTACCTAGAGCAGACATGGGCAAACTTCGGCTCTCCAGCTTTTAGGAATTGTGGAAGTTGGAGTTCAAAACCAACTTTTAATAGTTTTTTACCTATAGAAGCAGAGAAGTAGTAAACTGCTTATAATTGTGTCAGGGGAAGTTATACCCCAGTGTTAAATTGTTGGAATATCAAGTTGTATACCTCTTTGGAGCCTGTAACCAACTAAGCATTGAACCCGGTTGTGAAAATAAACTGATGTTTCTTCATGAAACTCTCTCAGTCATATCATTTCAAGATACAGTACAAGCCTCAAGATAAGCCCTCACATCGGTAGCCAGAATTAGCGTAATTATAAAAAGCGTAATTATAAAAAGATCCTCTCACAGTGGGACGCATGCTTTAGGCTGTGTCTTCACGAAGTGGCAGGTGTGTGTCCAACTTGTTCACATTTGGTGGCAGTTGCGAGTTCGAATCTACAAGGGGTTTCGACGCTAGCTGTCAGTGGCATTCACAAAACCTTTTCTTGTCATCATATTGATCAAGAAGCATGTGTTGCCAATGCCATTACAGCCCTCCAGCTTTTAGGAATTGTGGAAGTTGGAGTTCAAAACATCTGGAAGTTGGAGTTCAAAACATGTGGAGGGCCGAAGTTTGCCCATTCCTGACCGAGAGTGTATGGGTTCAATTTGCAGTAATGACTCAAATTTAGGCTGAATTCTAGAAAAAGGAACAACTGAAAATTCCCCACAGGCCTCTGTCACTCCAAACAAAAAGTATTTCTTTCATCTATAAGTTTCAAAAATCATGCTGATCTACAACCTGAGCATAGCAGTAAAACAATGAGCCTTTGACAATACCGTGAGTCTTGTTTGAAACCTCGGTAACTGCAGGAGTTAAAAGGCAGAGTAAAAGACACGGCTTCTTTTTCATTACAGTCAGTCCTCTACATTCACTGGGGTGATGGGTGCAGAATCTCAACAAAAGTGGGGGGGGGAAACCCACACATTAAAAAAATGCACATTTCTTTTAACTTGAGCAAACATGTCTTTAGGAAAGTCTAAGTCCTTCTGTGTGATCCTTTTTCCAGAAGCTGATCACGGGAGGAGATATATATATATATATATATATATATATTTCCTAGAGCAGTGTTTCTCAACCTAGAGGTTGGGACTCGGGGCGCGCAAGAAGGTGTCAGAGGAGTCACCAAAGACCAACAGAAAACACATAATTTTCTGTTGGTCTGGGGGGTTCTATGCGGGAAGTTTAGCCCAATTCTATCTTTGGTGAGGATCAGAATGTTCTTTGAACTATAAATCCCAGCAATTACAACTCCCAAATGTTAAGGTCTATTTTCCCCAAACTCCATCAGTGTTTACATTTGGACATATTGAGTATTCATGCCAAGTTTGATCCAGATCCATCATTGTTTGAGTCCACAGTGCTACCTGGATGTAGGTGAACTACAATGCCAAAACTCAAGGTCAATGCCCACCAAACCCAGTATTTTCTCTGATTATGGGCGTTCTGTGTGCCAAGTATGGTTCAATTCCATTATTGATGGAGTTCAGAATGCTCTTTGATTGTAGGTTAACTATTAATCCCAGTAACTACAACTCCCAAAAGACAAAATAGTCTTCCCCCCACCCCACCCCACCAGTATTCGAATTTGGCCATGTTGGGTATTTGTGCCAAATTTGGTCCAGGGAATGCAAATGCATCCTGCATATCAGATATTTACAGTACGATTCATAAGAGTAGCAAAATTAAAGTTATGAAGTAGCAAAAAAAATTTATGGTTTGGGGTTGAGGTCACCACAACATGAAGAACTGGATTGAGGGGTCACAGCATTAGGAAGGATGAGAACCACTTTCCTAGAGATATAATGTTGATCAAATCCACAACTAATCAAATCCTCAGAAGTCAAAAACACAAATGTGGAGGGTTAACTGTACATTTTAACCAAGGGATCAGGTTCTTTTTTAATATATATAACCACTGTAAAGTCTTTTAACAGTACATAATCTATAGCTCTTGCTCTGATTGTAATACCTGTGGACAAATAGAACTGGGTCTGAGAGTTCCTAGCAATGCTTACCAGGGTCTCTACACTGTTGTGATTTACACTTTCATAATGCCCTAGATCAGGGGTGCTCACACTTTTCCAGCATGCAAGCTACTTATAAAACAACCAAGTCAAAAAGATCTACCTACCCACTACAAAAATGTGAAACATATAACACAATATCTGCTTTGAACTTGGTTTTCTGAGTCCACACTGCCATATAATCTGATTCAAAGCAAATAACATGGTATTTTATTCAACTGTGTGGAAAGGACCTCAGATAACCCAGGGCCGGCAGCACTTGGGCGGCGGCGGGAGCCTGCGGGGCGGGACTGAGCCTTCCTCCCACCCTGCCTGTGATCTACCAGGACGCCCTACGAGATCTACCAGTAGATCACGATCTACCTAATGAGCACCCCTGCCCTAGATCCATGCACACTCCCATCCCAGGGAGGTAGCATATCTGTCAGAAAGGAAGCACTCCTGCATGCTTCATCTCACTATATTCCCCCATCTCTGGGCCCAACCTAGAATTCACAGAAGGAAGATACATGTCAACAATGTTGGAAGCGAAGACTGACAAGACAAGGCAGTGTAACCTTGCTGTATGAATAAAGGCTCCGGTGTGCTCTTCTCATGCCAGGAGTACTTATTATGCAAAGAAGCTTCAGAGAAAGGAAAGTTAATGTAATTGGTGAAAATAAAGCAGTAATAGTTTGTCTCTGTTAGATCTTAATGGATGGCTCCCAGGAAAGTAATTTCATGAATGATGCAGAAGCTGCCTAGTAAAACTGTTAGTTTTGGCAACAACACCTTTCTGGAGCAATGGATGCAAACTGGTAACCATTTTTATATACAGTATATAGAAGAAAAAGGAAGAAAGGAAATTAAATTGTAGTGTCAGCTATATTGGATAAGGAGCAAAATTATTCAACAATTATAATTTTTGCTTCTTATGCCAGATCAAGTTTATGGCAGATAAAACCATCTTATTTTTAAGGTCCCACTTCATCTTTATGATTGCCCAGAATCAAATACTTGTCATTTAGCAAGGATACACTCCTGCTGAATGATAAAGCACACAGTCTGCATACAGAATATTTTCTAGCCAGTCTATGGTACACGTGTTGCGTTCCACTTTAATTACAATGGCAACATCTCATGGAGTCCATCTCCTAAAATGGCTGCTGAAATTCCTGGGTCTTCTACCTGAGCTTACTCTGCCTTAAAAAGGTATGCGATTCATCACAGGGTGTCAGAGGGGTTGCCAAAGACCATCAGAAAACACAGTATTTTCTGTTGGTCTTGGGGGTTCTGTGTGGGAAGTTTGGCCCAATTCTATCATTGGTGGAGTTCAGAATGCTTTTTGATTTTAGGTGAACTATAAATCCCAGCAACTAAAACTCTCACATGTCAACTATAAATCCCAGTAACTACAATTCAGTGTCCACCAAACCCTTCCAGTATTTTCTGTTGGTCATGGGAATTATGTGTGCCAAGTTTGGTTCAATTCCATCATTGGTTTAGTTCAGAATGCCCATTGATTTTAGGTGAACTATAAATCCCAGCAACTAAAACTCTCACATGTCAAGGTCTATTTTCCCCAAACTCCACCAGTATTCACATTTGGGCATATTGAGTATTTGTGCCAAGTTTGGTCCAGATCCATCATTGTTTGAGTCCACAGTGCTCTCTGGATGTAGGTGAACCACTACTCTAAAACTCAAAGTCAATGCCCACCAAATCCTTCTAGTATTTCCTATTGGTCATGGGAGTGCCAAGTTTGGTTCAATTCCATCGTTCAGAATGCTCTTTGATTATAGGCTAACGACAAATCCTAGCAACTACAACTCCCAAATGACAAAATCAACCTCCCCCCTCCCCCAACTCCACACTCCACCAGTACTGTATTCAAATTTGGCGTATTGGGTATTTGTTGCAAATTTGGTCCAGTGCAGGGCCGTAGCCAGGATTTTGGTTCGGGGGGGGGGCTGAGTTTGGTTCGGGGGCTGAGACTGGGTGGAAGAGGGTCTACCCTAGCAAACTTTTGTATTGTTATCCCAATAACCCCATGAATGTGGGATATACTGAGCATGGTGATCAGATCATGATATGAATAAACGTAACAGTTTAAATAATGTACCAGTCATGCCTTCTCGTGGACCACCCTGAGAATTTCGGGGGGGGGGGGCTGAAGCCCCCTTAGCCCCCCCCCCCAGCTACATGCCTGGTCCAGTGAATGAAAATACATCCTGCATATCAGATATTTACATTATGATTCATAACAGTAGCAAAATGACAGTTATGAAGTAGCAGCAAAAAGAATTTTATGGTTGGGGCTCACCACAAGATGAGGAACCGTATTAAGGAGTCGTGACATTAGGAAGGTTGAGAAACACTGCTTTAAATAGTCTTAATACAGACAGTAAATGCCTCCCTTTGCTGAATGAGCAAAAAACACTGTGTAATACAGGAAACAGCTCAGATTCTGAGATCTTTATCAGCATTAGGGGTTTCCATCCAACTGTCTGTAAAGGGTTTGGAGCAATGATATCTGTGCCAAATCAAACTTCTCTTTTTTTCCTTGTCAGTATTTAACACAGTGTGTCTCTAGGTAAAGCCTTTAATCATATCATAGCCCCATCTCTTAATGAGATGTTTCCGCTCTCTGGCATCACTTATTTTTCATCACTTATAGTTTTCTTTACTGTGAAAAAAAAGTTAAGGGAAAACCTTGCAAAGTGTGAGAAGTCTCCTGTCTGTAAACATTGAGCCCTTCTTCTTTGAATCACATTTTTTACACTCAGCCTTTGTCTGCTTTCGTGATCTCTTTTTGCAGGAAGGAGTCTGGTGTCACAGGGGTGAGCTTGGGAAAGTTGGGGGTTCTCCCCCCCCCCTGGTAAAAGCATTGCCATTTTCTTTTTAAATAACTGTCATACTTTCCTGCTCCTTTTGGTTCAAAATGTTAATGTATCATCTTCATCATCATTATCAGACCCATTTGCCCTTTGGACTACCATCGAAGCTTATGCTTTCTGTACACCAATAAGAGCTGCTTTCTCTCTTTTCTCTTCCATTCCCCGCTCTGCATTTTATGAATGTACGGTAGTAATGCAAGGTCAAGGAAATCAGGAGACATTCTCCTGGGGAATATTTATCTACTGTGGAGAATTCAGGCATTTGTTGCCCAGACATGAACAAGAAAGCTTGTTCTCAGTGATGGAACACAAGCATATGGTCTTTCAAAATGAATTACATTTGTTGCAAAGGGAAGGGTTTTTGTTGTGTGTGTGTTTTTATTTTAGTTTGTTTTCGACAGGGAATGAAGTGGGGGGGGGGGGGTGTAGGGCTGGCTGGCTTATTGCAAAGGCAATACAAACCATGACCTTTTGATACTCAAGGTCACCTCCCTTTGCGTTGGCAGCAAGATTTGAAGTAGCATGCTTTCATGGCAGAAATGAGGTCACTATGTCTCTCTCCTTCCCCTTCTTCTTCTGTGAAAAGCTGCTCTTCATGTCTGCTTCTCTCCTGCGCTCAGTCCCTTTTGGGGATATGTTGTCTTGGATCAGTGCATCCGGAGAGTAATTCAGCGTGATGGTGCCCTCTGCTTCCGACTCTCATCTATGCACCTTTTACTCTCAACCTCAGCCTTCTCTCTTTTGGAGACTTCCTCAAAGGGTTCTTTCATATCTCTTTGCTTTTCTCCAGCCTTGCTTTATATTCACCCTTACCTTACCAGCCCAGAAAGAAGTGGTGGGTGCACAGCAAAGGAATGATTAGGTTAATGTACACACAGGGTCCTGGGTTTGGTGGGAACAGTGGCAAGCATCACATTGGGGTGTGGGGTGGGTAGTTTTTTTTGGGGGGGGGTGACAAGATCATAGGGGGTAATGCCAAGAATTCACATTGGTGACACCTACATCACAGAATCAGAGCTGTAAGAGACCTCATGGGCCATCCAGTCCAACCCCCTGCCAAGAAGCAGGAAAATCACATTCAAAGCACCCCTGACAGATGGCCATCCAGCCTCTGCTCAAAAGCCTCCAAAGAGAGTTCCACTGCTGAACAGTTCTTACAGTTAGGAAGTTCTTCCTAATGTCCAGATGGGATCTCCTTTTTTGTAGTTTGAAACCATTGCTCCGCGTCCTAGTCTCCAGGGCAACAGAAAACAAGCTTGCTTTGCTCTCCCCTCACATATTTATGTATGGCCATAATGTCTCCTCTCCACCTTCTGTTCTTCAAGATTAACATGCCCAGCTATTTCGGCCACTCCTCATGGGACCCTTGATCATTTTAGTTGACCTCCTCTGCACACATTCCAGTTTGTCAACATCTCCCTTCAGTTGTGGTGCCCTGAATTGGACACAGCATTCCAGGTGTGGTCTGCCCAAATAGCTGGGTAGCATGACTTCCCTGGATCTATACACTAGACTCCTATTTATGCAAGCCAAAATCCCACTGGCTTTTAAAGCTGCTGCATCACATTGTTGGCTCATGTTTAATTTGTCCATGAGTACTCCAAGATCTTTTCACACATACTGCTATCGAGCCAGGTGTCCCCCACCCTGTGTCTTTGCATTTCATTTTTTCTGCCTAAGTGGAATATCTTGCTCTTTCCCATCATCAACCCTAAACCAGATTGAAATGGGTCTAGATAATCTGTCTCATCCACAAACTCCTCGACCTGGGAGGCCACCATACACCCCAGAACCTTGTCTAAAAATGGAGTGCTAGAGGCTGTCTAACAATCACTCAGAATGGTATAATCCTGTGTGTGTGTTAAATAATGGTTTCATAGGTGTCTCCTTCAAGCAAGTGGGAACTCTGCATTAACCACTTCCTCTACCCACTTAGCCAATCTCCCCTCTGGCTTTTCCCATGAGCTAAGAAGAGAAAAGATCTAACACATATGGGGTAGCTCTTTTCTCTCAAAGCATCACATCCACATTCTTGGTTTGCACAAACGGAAACATGCTGGTATTTATTATTGCTGGACACCCAGGGGCCAGAGTTACATTCATTCAATTCTGTATCAATAATAGTATCCAAATCAGAGTGGATCCAAGTGATTTTATCTGTCCGGCAAGTTGTTCACAACAAGCTAACAAGTGGTCTGGATTTTCTTCTCTTGGGCCTGTGTGTAAAAGACCTCTGGCCACTCAAAACAGCTCCACTGGTTGGTTCTTTGCAGGTGCAAGAAACAATTTGCCTTTGCTGCTTAAATTATGCTCAGATAAGTTGTAGCCTGGGTTTGACGGAAACCATTCTGAGTTTTCTGCCAATGTTGCTCTACTTACCTTCTCAATTGATTCATGCAGTGTGGTTAAGACTAAGGGACTATGTACCTGTAGTCCACAAGGCCTGGAGAATCAAAGATTTCCCCACCTGTACTGTCTCCAAAACAAACTGAAAATCCCAAAGCTTTCTTAAGTTTTCTCCATATGATAAGCAGTGGCTTCACTCTAGAAATGCAGCTTTGAAGGACGATGGTTACACTGTCACCAATGTACATTTACTGTGCCAAATACATATACTGTATACATATGTTTTTAAGAACTACATGCATTTTGCTAACCATATGCAAGCATCGATTTCTGGAGCTGTTTAAATCCTCATGCAGGGTTTTCTACCACTTCAGCATAGCCTAGAAGGAGAACCCTGCCTGAAAAATGGCAAAAAATAAAATAAAAATTGAGGAGTGACAGAGACAACTGGTCAAGAGGATACTTGAATGCAGCAGTCTCTGTTCTTTGCAAAAGCATTTAGAAATTGGTTGCAATTAAAAGAAGCCAGCAATTCTATTCTGCCTTCCATAAATATTTTAATACAAGCAGACAAAAGTGGAAACACTTAATAATTGGCCAATGTTGAATGTACCTGAAATTGTCAAAGTCCACCAGAGATTAAGAACAGATGATTTGGAACACATGGTATTTTTCAATATGGCAATATTCCTTAAAGTGTTTCCTTCTCTAATCCATGGCTCAGCTGTTGCTTTAACCCTTTTGACTCTGAAGAGAGCAAAGGGTTATTTCACTAAATCTGATTCAATGTCTCTTTCTTACATCAGTGGAAAAGTTGTTCTTTCTTTTTCTAACTTCAGCTAATTCATGTAGGTCAAATGGAACATTCAAATATAAAATCTCGCTCAGTCAGTGGAAACATTTTGCATTTGTGCTTAACAGTTAAATCCGGAGAGAAATATTAGGATTTGTCTGTTATCCGTGTACATGTGGGGTTTGTGGGGACTTGCATAATTCACTTATTAAGATAAATAAATTAAACAAATTAAAGTAATGCCCACAAAAGTTAGCAGCAGGAAGGGGGGGGGGGGGTGAGAACTTTCATATCTTTACCAACGTCCTGGTTCCTTCTTTCTTTTCTCTCTCTCTCCTCCCTCCCCCTCCCTCTCTCTCTGGGGTCTGATCTATGTGCTTTAGGAGCTTCACACAACAGGACAGTCAATGTGGGCTACTGGCATAATATATAACTGCCATACTACACTGGCAAGAGAAACAGATAGTAAAGCCAATTCAGGCCAATCAGGAGCAGTAGGGAATATCCCACCAAAAAAATCTGCATAGGGTAAAGGGGTCAATTTCTCTCATGAATCCCCTTGAGAGCTCTAGCAATATATCTGGGATTGCTTGGAGATGATGTGATACCACTTTCAGTTTGATTTTATGCTTCAGCTGTGGGGAAGTTGTGAGATGGCAAAAGCCAAAATAAAGCAAACTGCTGTGTTTTCAGGCTGCTCTGAAATGGAGAGCTCGTCTGTTTTGGCTTTTTTTGGAGGGGGGGGTGCCATTTTCTGAAATATCACCCAAAAATGTCCTTAGGGAGCTCACTAGAGTTTCTTGGGATCCTGCCAAAAAGGTGGGTGGGCCCATGAGCCACATTTTCCTCATCCTTACTCTTTGTAGTGCAGTGATCCATGGCCTCAACTTTACTACACCATTGCCTCGAAACCACAGGGCAGCAAGAGCGACTGGTCTCGCAAAACCCTCTTATAGTGCTGAGGCAACGGTGATATCAGGAGGAAAGAGGCTGACTACCCATGAAAGATTACTTGTACTACCACATCAGCTCTAGATTATTAAATATGGTTTTCTCAGGGTGAGCAGATGGTGAGCAGATGGCATATGTTCTGTATTAGAAACTCGAGTTGATGTGGTCTATCCAATGCAGTTTTCAGAATCAGCACCCCAAATAATCAAACAAAATCTAAAGTTGACCAAAAACTGATTCGTAACCCTTTTGGTACTGATGTTGGAGAGTGGTCCCTGATCAAAGTGGTCCCTGGTCAAGTGGTCCCTTGTCAAAAAAGGGTTGGGAACCACTGTTGTAGTGTGTAATGGTTTGAATTTTGAACTAGGACTGACAAGGATCTGAATTTTCACTTGGCCACAGAAATCCAATGGCTGCCATTAAACTTTCTCAGCTCCAGAGGAATGCAATCATAAGCCATTACTGAAAAATCTTGCTTAGAAAACAGTGTTTTCTAAGTTTGCTTTAAATTTGCCATATGTTAGAAGTGGCTTGAAGGTGCTCAACAAAAACAGCAGTATGAAAAGATGGGAAAATTACAAGTAGTAAACAACTGTTTTCTGAATCCCATGTGTAATTTGGGCAGCCATAGAAATCCAGTGTGAGATCTCGGGCAATCCCACTCGCACAGCCTCAAAAAATGGCAAATGAAGAGTGTGGCAGTTTTTCCTCTGAAGCAATCTTACCAAGAAAGCACCATAATAGAACTACATTGTTGTTGCTATTGTGTGCCCTCAATTTATGGTGGCACCTAAAGCGAACTTATCACAAGCTCTTTTTGGCAAGATTTGTTCTGAGGCGTGTGTTGGAAAAAGTTTTTTCAGAATAGAGGAGAATGTGGTATTTCAAATGTACTCCACTTCATTTGTATTCTGTTCATTTTACATTCTAATTTTGCATTGCCGTCTGCCACTTGTTAGACATTTTTAGTTACTAGTCCCATTTTGGTGTTATCCATTTTGTTCTCATTTGCCTCTTCATAACATCCTTTTGCATAGCTGGAAGCTCCATCTTTTCAGCTGTGTTTCAGGAGCAAATAGCTGGACTTTGCATTGCTCACTCTTACAATAACTGGCCATGATCTAACAAGTAGGATTAATCACCTACATAATAACAGAATAATGATTTACAACATGAAATGTATAGCAGTTTGAACAGTGAATATACAGAAAGCTCACCTAGAGAGTGGACATTTTATGATGACCAATAAGCCAACCATTGCTTTTGCTTTTTCAGAACTTAACATGTACCATCAGTCTATTTTGGATAACAAGGAGTTAAATTCTTGAAACCTCATTTTAAATCATGGTTGCAGAAAGGGCAAATGTCTGTCCTTAAGTACTGCATGCAAAGAATCCAGGCCTGCTCTGTCATAGCCTAAAATAGTATAAGCAGCACAGAGCCGACAACTGTAAAAATCCAGCGCAATGACTGCTGGTAGACAATCAATAAGAGGTTGTATAATGTCATTTTGAATACCTTATTTGTTGATTAAAAGCAAGCAACACTCAGCTCACGCTCCTGAGTACTCTGAGCCAGCCTTTGAAAGTTTACTTCCATTTTCAAGAAGCAAGATATATTCCTCCAGACATTGTTAGACCTCTGGATAGCCTGTTTTAACCATGAACCACCAGTTCAACATGCATGATTTGTTGGTTTTCGAGATGTGTTGGCTTGTAATGTAAGCAAGTTCTTTTATAATAATTCCTGAAGGCAACTGGAAATATAACTGATAAAGGAGATGATGGTTTGTATTGACTGGTTTGCTGTGAATTTTCTGGACTGTATGGCCATGTTCCAGAAGTACTCTCTCCTGACGTTTCACCTGCATCTATGGCAGGCATCCCCAGAGGTTGTGAGGTCTGATGGAAACTAGTCAAGTGGGGTTTATATATCTGGGAATGTCCAGGGTGGGAGAAATAACTTTTCTCTGCTTGACGCAGGTGTGAATGTTGCAATTGGTCACCTTGATTAGCACTGAATGGCCTAGCAGATTCAAGGTCTGGCTTTTTACTGTCTGGGGGTATCCTTTGTTGGCAGGTGATTAGCTGGCCCTGATTGTTTCTTGTCTGGAATTCCCCTGTTTTTGAGTGTTGCTCTTATTTACTGTTTTGATTTTAGAGTTTAAAAAAAAATACTGGTAGCCATATTTTGTTCATTTTCATGGTTTCCTCCTTTCTGTTGAAATTGTCCACATGCTTTCAATGGAAATCCACAAGCATGTAGGCAATTTCAACAGAAAGGAGGAAACATGAGCACAAACCCAGTAAAAAAAATCCTGTGATTTCCTAGTGCAGGGACATACAGACATGCAAAGGCCTGCATATTCAGCTCAAAACTGCAATATCCCCACACCTGGAAATCTTTTTTTGCCTTTTGTACTGATTGCTTCTGCGTTTACAAGGAGCGGCATTTGGCCACCCTCCCGTTTACTGCAGAAGCTCCTGGGATAAATGTACTGTCTGGACGGGCCCATAGAATAAATCAAGATACAAAATTGAGGGGTAAACCAGTAGACAGTACCAAAGAATAAACCAGTAGCCAGTACCAAAGAATAAACCAGTAGCTAGTACCAAAGAACAACCAGACAAGTCAAGCTCAAGAAAACATCAGGCCCAAGCAAAGTTTAACTGCAAGAGGAAGCAACCTTGAAACAGGAATTCTTCTTCTTATCCAGAAATATAGTGACCTGCTAAACAGGATTAGATTAGAACAGGGCTTGTAGATTCGAAGATGCCCATTCCAAGGTTGTTATATGCAAGTTAGTTGTTCATCAAAGGATTCAGCAACACAGAATCCTGGCAGTTCCCATTTCCATCTTTTTCAGAATCTTTGACTGAATGGAAATGTGTTCTTGAGAGGATGAGAAAACTGAACAGGCAATGTTTCCCAACCTGAGAGAAGCAAACTGGAGGCTTTTAGCTAAAGTTCATAAAATGTACCTTTCTATTGGAATATAACTCCCAGAATCCCCCCTGCCAGCATAGCCATTGGTCATGCTGGCTTGGAGGCACTCTGAAAAGCAACATTTTCAAACTACGTGCCCAACACAAGAAAGAGTGACATTAATTGGTAAAATTGAAGCTTTTAAGTCAAATCTGGACAAATTGTGGTCTTCCATATGTTGTTGGACAGCAACTCCCATCATCTTCAATCAGCATAGCCAATGATGGGAAGTGCTGGGGGCTGCGGTGTAACAATTTTGCCCAACCCAGGCTGAAGGAGAAGTCTGTGCTAAAACCAAAGTAACAGTGACACTAAATGCCCTTAATCCTTAAATATTAGCCCTGCAGGGATTAGACAGGATGAGGGCCACGGCATATGGGGAAGCAGGTTAAATCCCTTCCCCCATGTCTGAAAATCATCCCTCAAAAGGTCCCTGAGACTTAGTAGTTGTGTATTTTCCATTAACTTCCAATATATCATGTAGTTTTGTTTAGAGGGGTTTTTTGTTGCCTTTGTCCAAAGTTGAGAGTGTGTGACCTGCTGAAAATCTCTCAGTGTTTTTTCATTTCCAAACAGGGCTTTGAGTTCCCAGGGAACCCCAACCTCCTAGTCCAGCACTCAAACCACTGCATCATCCGGACTGACAGAAGCAAAAGCTGGTGTCCCAGCAAGTTTCTTGAAAAAGCGTTCCTCCAAGATTTTAAAACTGCTGTTAGTGATTCCTTGCATTTTATGCAACCATTTCTTCAAAGGTGACAAACATGGAAGTATCAGTCCTGTGAATTAAACAGTAACATACCAGATAATGGGTCAGAAATGGATCCATCCAACTCTGTCTTGGTGACACAAACTGGCAGCGGCTCTTCCAGTTTTCAGCCAGGGGGTTTCCTTGCCTACTTGGAGATGCCCTTGGGGATTGGTGGTGATCTTCGGCATGCAAAGCATATGCTCTGCTAAAGGTCACCCATCAAGTTTTGAAGACATAGCATATTTAGCTGCTTTGAGTCCCCTTGTGAATAGAAAAAGCAGGACATAAATGAACATAATAATAATAATAACACTTTATTTATATTCCACCCTATCTCCCCAAGGGGACTCAGAGTGGGGTCAAGCCTTTGGAGAGTAATCTATAGTGCAATAATAGTCTCAAAATATGTGCAATTGATCTTTGGAATGGCCCCAGATTATGATTGACGGTGGTGTAATTTTAATAGTGAATGCAATGTTTTATATGTTTTAATGTGCCTTTAATTAAAATTTTAATGTTTAACATAAGTATATTCTAACTGTTTGTTGTCCAAAGGCATTGAATAGTGGCCATGCGTAAAGCTGCCTTCAGTCCCCTTTGAGGTAGAGAAAGGCGGGATACTAATAGAGTAAACAAATTAAATAAATTACACACACACACACAAACATTCAGTGCCTTGATACAAATGAGACAGAAATTCACAGACAAAGGCAAAGGCTTCTGGAGCCGGTGCTCAACTCCGACTCTGGGGGAGGTGTTGAGGTTGTGTTGTCCGTAGACACTATCTGATCACATGGCCAGCATGCTTGCATGGAGCACCTGTTTGCCTTCCTGCCGAGGCAGTGCCTATTGATCTACTCACATTTGCCTGTTTTTAAACTGTGAGGTTGGCAGGAGCTGGGGCTAACAACAGGAGCTGACTCCGACCCTTGGATTCGAACTGCTAATCTTCAGGTCAACAAGTTCAGCAGCTCAATGGTTTAACCATTGTGCCACCGCTGCCCCTGATCAACATCATCATATTAATATTTGAAATCTGCTTACCTGGTGATGTCACTAGAATTGGTGTCACCTTGTGTGGAAACTCTTGGTGTCACCCTCATAGACCTCTTGTCATACCAGACCAGACCATGATATTGTAGCTAAAATAACAGAAAATTAAGAAAATCGGCGCTATTAAAAAACCCCCAGCAAAAATAAAAACAATGGCACATGTTTATCACAGGAGCAGACAAAACCATGATTTGAATGTAATTGTAATTGGGTATTAATGACAACTCTGGCTAGAGCACATGCTCATTAGAGGATTTAAAAAGTTTTATACATATAGGTATTTTGATACAGTACATGTAAGTTGGGCTTACAAAAATGTTTTTGTGGTTATATCTAAGTACAGAACAGTAATTTTTTTAAAAGAAAGATTTAATTTCTGCTGAAAATGTATAGCAGAGCTTTCCAAACTGTGGGTCATGGCATGTTAGTGTGTCAGCTGCAGTGTGTAGGTGTGTCACATGAATGTAACAAAAAAACCTGAATCTGTGTAAAATAAGCAAGAAATGTTATACTTTTAAAACATAAAAGAAAGTTTTTCATGAGCTATGTTGTGTCCTCCTATATATGGTTATTATAATTAAGTGAACAAACCCAGAGGGTGCTCACCAATGCTTCCTCTTCATCATGGAAAGAAGTAATGAGTGGAGCGCCACAGGGTTCCGTCCTGGGCCAGGTCCTGTTAAACATTTCTATTAATGACTTAGATGAAGGGTTAGAAGGCATGATCATCAAGTTTGCAGATGACATCATCTTTTGTCGGGGGAGTGTGTCCCCAGTCTCCTGGACCTCTTTGCAGCAATCAATGTTGTCCTTGTTGTGTTGGGGCTTGGAGGCACTGTTTTTCAGTGGTTTTCTGGGTGAACCCAAAAAGTGGTGCTGGATGATCCCTTGACTATTGACCTGTGGAGTCTGTCAGAGTTTGGTTGCAGAACCATACTATTTAGAATATACAAATCTGCAGCTTCAGGGAGTTATTTTCTCCCTGAAGATGCAGATTTGCAGCTTCTGGATTCAGCCTTGAACCTGGAAGCTCAGATTTCTGCCCTAACTAGGAGTGCATTTATACAGTTAAGGCTTATGTGCCAGCTGTGCCCATTCATTTAGATCTGACCATGGTGCCTTAGTTGGGATACTGGATTGGTTGCTCCATTTCAAAACTTCAGCAAAGACTTGCAGCCAGATTGCTGACTGGGGCTGATTGCTGGGAGCACACAACACCAGCTGAAAACAAAGGGAGCAAATGGGAGGAGGAAAAAGAAAAAATGGGGTGACATAGGATTATTTCATACTGTCTGTGACAAACCGAGTAATGAACTGCTTAGCTGGGGAGGGGACTCGAAATTATGGGTTAAATCAAAGATGACAATCATTTGACCCTCCAGATATGGCTAGAAGTTAATCCAGCATTTCCCCTCATCGTTCTGCTGACCTTGGCTGCTTGGATCCGCAATCCAACAACAGCTGTAGGGCTCCATAGTTACAGCCTCCGAGGCTAAATCCAGTATTACCTTATGCAGAGTAAACCACTGAAATCAATGGAACTTATAATGGTCATGACTATCAAGTCATTTCAGGAGTCTACCTAGGGTAGGGATAATGCTGCATATAGCCCACTATCTGTGAATAAAATAGGCTAATTGCCACCTCTGGTTTAAATATTTCAATATGTTAATAGTTAGCCTGTAAACCAGTGTGGCTTATATGACATATTGCTCAAACTGAGAAAGTTAGGATAACCTCCTCAGAACATTATGTTCTTATGAATACCGTACTGGAGGCTTATCAGGGATTGGCCCCTTATGTACCCCTAAAGATTGTTTCATACAAAGCATCTTTTCTATACAAAGATGTATATGAAAGATACTTTAATTCTTATTACCTGTTTTAAGCATATAATTGAACGAAAGGCACCTTCAACTTATTTCTTTGTGCTTTGTACGAAACAGCCTGAAGGAGTGTGTAATTATGGTTTATGCAATTGCACCTCAAAAGCTGCAAAAGCTATTATTGAAGCTGCCTTGACAACTCTGGGTTACTCCCTATATCAATTTTCAATGACAATACATTTCATCCTTCTCACTGAAAGTACCGTCACGCACCCAAGGAGAGACGGATAATAGCATCTGTATTAGATAAACATAAAAACCTTCCCAAAATTATACATTAAGAACATTTGAATAGAGATTATCATAAATTCTGACCCTTCTGTTCCTGTCCAAATTCCTCCCTAGACAGGGAGTTTCGAAAAGTCTTTATCTATTTTTCCCTGAACTAAACTGGTAAAACCCTACACCCAAGTTCTACATTTCAGATTTTCAAAAAGCAAGTGTGTTTGTTTCACTTTTCTTTAGCTTACTTTCCCATTTGCTGTAGCACCCATGGGTTCGTTCGTGCCACTGGGAGGGGGTGAGGCGCCGGGGGTCCCGATGCCATTGGGACCCGCACAGGCTGAAGGGGACTCGGAGGACGAGTTGGAAGGCCCAGAGCAAGATTGGTCAGCAGTGCCTTTGCCCAGTTCACCTGTAGAGAGTTTAGCATGGGATCTCGAGTGGGAGCATTCTCCCGGGAAGGAGCGGACCAGGTGGAGATGGGAGGCAGCGAAGCAGATAGCGGAGATAGTTATGAATTCCCAAACGGCCGAGGTTCCCAGGACCTGGCCGAGCAGCAGATGGAGGCCAGCGGCTGGGAAAGTTCGGGGGAGGCTGCTTCTCAAGGAGATAGCGATACTGAACTGGAAGAGCGGGGCCGTTCCCATAACAGACGCAGGGACATAGAGCAGGGCAGGAGGAGCTGGCATCTGTCCCTAGACCGTCACCGTTCGGAAAGTAGAGACTGGAGACGCCGGGCCCTAGATCGTCGTGGGGCCCGGCCGAAGGATTAAGAACGGCCCCGTGGGAACTGATCCTCAGTTCTCCGGCCACGTCTGATCTGAAGGGCGTGAAAGCGGAGTGAACCACGGAGCCTAGTCTGGCTCGCCTTGGACCAAGACCTTGCCTTGTTATTGATTCGCATTGTTGCGGATACCCTGCTTTGTTCCGGAGGCAATCCGGGAACTTGCCAAGTTTATTGCCACGTTTGCTTTTGGAACTATCCTTTGGAACTTTGCTTTCTTAATTGGACTACAGCTTTGCTGTTTGCGTTATTCTTTGATCTCTTCAAGAGAATTGCCTTTTGGACTTTTTATATTCAATAAAACTAGTTAGCCTTTACTACGTCTCCGTGTGTGTGTTAAAGGGGCAGTACTAAGTCGGTGATTGTGACATTTGCAGGCGGGCGGGGGCCATCCATGGACGTGGGAGAGTAGTCCAGCATATTAGAATAGAACCTGCAGCTATGGTGCTAATGTGCTTGCAATATTGAATTCCTTTTTGTTTTCAATGGTCTAAAAGCAGCAAGGGAAGTGCCAGGGCCAATGTGCAAATTACATAATTAATGTTGGAAAGTTTTATTTTGCTTAACAGAGCACAGGCAGAGTGGAACCAGGGTCATATGGTGATAGAAAATAATAGAAAGAAATCAGCTAAATTCAGCAATCCTTTACTGTTTTGATCCAGGATATATAATTTTGGATCTAATCACCATATATATATATAGAGGGAGGGGGGAGAATATCTATATCTATATATAGATGTACAGTATATGCAGAACACATCATGTGACATGCAAGGCTTGATGAATCCAAGGCTAGAGTTAAAATTGCTGGAAGAAACATACCATGTCATCTTGTCTGTGTCCTGAGAAATCTGTGTAACGACCAAGTAGTAATAGTAAGAACAGACCAGGGATCAACAGACTGGTTGGAAAAAGAGTACAATAGGGCTGTATACTCCCACCCTACCTATTCAACTTGTATGTGACTTGTAGGGCTTGATGAATCCGAGGCTAGAGTTAAAATTGCTGAACGAAATATTAGCAATCTTAGATGTGCAGATAATACCACTTTGATGTCTGGAAGTGAGGAGGAGCTGAGGAACCTTCTAACCAAGGTGAAAGAATAAAATGTAAAAGCTGGGTTGTAGTTAAACATCAAAGAAACCAAGATTATGGCAACCAGATTCATTGATAACTGGCAAATAGAGGGAGAAAACGTGGAGGCAGTGACAGGTTTTGTATTTCTAGGTGCGAAGATTACTGCAGATGCAGACTTCAGCCAGGAAATCAGAAGATGTTTACTTCTTGGGAGGAGAGCAATAACCCATCTCGATAAAATAGTGAAGAGACATCACACTGGCAACAAAGAACCACATAGTTAAAGCAATGGTATTCCTGGATGTGAGAGATGGACCATAAGGAAGACTGATCCTAAGCTGAATTTGTTTGTTAGTCGGAAAAGGTACATTTTAAAAGTGTAACTCCAGCCATAGATAGGTAGATAGAACAGGGAAGATTAACACCGATGTGGTATCTTTTTTGCTGTCTGTGCCTCTGTTTAGAAGATTTCACCTCACTTTATGCCCCTGTGCTGTAAGGATTTTGAAAAAAAATGGCTTGTTGTGGAAACAAGGATTGGTGAGAAAGTTTCTACTGAGACATCTTTTCCCCCATGACAACTCTTTCAGGGGAAATTATCTCACTTCCTGTTATCTCACACCTGTTCTTAACTATGAGTAATTCATAAGTTGGATGTTTGTAACTTGGGTTTCTCAGGCCTAAGGGAGTTGAGAGTGGAAAAGTTTAAGAAGCCTGTATTTACACAAATCTGTTGCGTAGTTTTTACAGTAGGTTCTGCAGAAGATGCTTCAGGTGTAGTTCATAAAAAGAAAATTCAGTCTGTTTAGCAAATCTTGCAAATGCTGTTTTGTCATCAGGAAATGTTTGATTTTTATACCTAATTTATATCACATAACACATAAACGTTTCTCAGGCCTAAAGGAGTTGAGAGTGGAAAAGTTTAAGAAGCCCTGACTTAGAGCAGGATGCCCTTTCTGAACCTGATGTACCTCAAATGTTTGTTGTAGAAGCAAATAAGAGAATCATGCGTACTGCTTTGAAACTGACATAAAGATAACCAACTAACATAAAGGAACACATATTTGATGGCCGAGTATTGTTGCTTAAAATAGTGTGACATAAACATATGAGACAGACACCTCATAGATGCATTGCCTGTTTTCCTTTCTCTTGTGGGTCTATTTATAATGGGAGACAGGTAATGATTCTGTTCTTTTGGCTGTAACACAATATGAATCTGAATTTGCAGCCCATCTATTCATGATAGAATTCCATGCTGCCTTATTTTGGTACATTACCAAACACCTGACTCTGTGCTCTGATGACAAGTGGTCTTTATTTAGAAGTTGTGCGTAGCCTGAAAGGCACAGAACAATAGCGAAGAGCTAGAAAATCAGGGGGGTTCTTCAAAAAGTATAGAATGCAACTGTGGAGTTAAGCAATTGCAGATCTCTTGGAAAGGATTATGGGATCTTCTTGAGTGGAAGAATGGGTGTCCAACAGAGACTGGGTTTCCATACTTATGAATGACCACTGAAGGCACCAGGTCACCCTCAAAGCTCTTGAACATCTATTCCTGGGCATGTGTTACATACCTGTGCCTTGTGGGGCATTTAATTTTTAGAAAGCATGACTGCTGGGGCAACGTGCCTGTTCCTTTCTCATCAGTTGACTATTTCTATTGTCTGGGATTACTAAAGGCAGATACCAAAAGGTTTCAATGGCAGAGTTTCAGATGTGTGACGGTTTCAGCAAGTCTTTCTGCACTATCCAGGCATGTGGAGTGTCACTGCTCTTTCCGGTCTCTGACCAATATAGTTAGCTGACAAAAGTGGTCCCAAGAGAAAGATATCTGTTAGATCCTGCCTGGAGGGGTTACATGGGCCTCTGTTGAATATCATTAACAGCTCCCTTGAGCAAGGAGTCTTTCCAGAGTGCTTGAAAGAGGCGGTGGTAGCTCCATTACTGAAGAAACCATTATTGGACCCTTCGGTTCCCTCCAACTACCGCCCAGTGTCGAATCTTCCGTACCTGGGCAAGGTAGTTGAGAGGGCGGTAATGGAGCAACTGCAACCCTTCTTAGATGATGCAACATGGCTGACCCCTTCCAGTCCGGCTTCCGTTCGGGGCATGGGACGGAGACGGTCCTGGTCTCCATCACAGACCAACTCCGCTGCCAGCTCGACCAAGGCGGGTCTGCGCTGCTCGTGTTATTGGACCTCACGGCAGCGTTTGACACGGTCGATCACAATCTTTTGATCCACCGCCTGGCCATGGCCGGAGTGAGGGGGACTGTCCTTAAATGGCTGACCTCCTTCCTCCGCCAGCGGTCTCAGCGTGTGAGGAGGGGCGAGGTGGTCTCTGAGGGCTCCCCACTGGCGTGCGGAGTTCCACAGGGGGCCATTCTCTCCCCTCTGTTATTTAATATCTACATGCAGCCGCTTGCACGGCTGGTGCGGAGTTATGGGCTGGTCTGCCATCAGTACGCTGACGACACCCAGCTCATTCTGGGGATGGAGGGCAGGCCGGAGTCCGTCCCCGATAATTTCCAGCATTGCCTCGAGGCCGTTACTGGATGGCTGCGAGCCAGTAGGTTGAGGGTGAATCCGGCGAAGACGGAGATCTTGTGGCTGGGCCGCCCGGGCGGGGTGGGTGCCCGGCTTCCAACCCTGGACGGGACGGCGCTGCACCCAGCGCCGTCGGTGAGGAGCCTGGGTGTCCAGCTGGACTCCCAGCTGTCCATGGAGGCCCAGGTCTCCTCGGTCAGCAAGGCTGCCTTCTTCCATCTCCGCCAGGCAAGGAGGCTGGCCCCTACCTCTCCCGGAACGACCTGGCCACGGTGATCCAAGCCACGGTCATCTCGAGGCTAGATTACTGTAACGCGCTCTACGTTGGCCTCCCTATGTCGTCGACCCGGAAGCTCAGGGTGGTGCAGAACGCTGCCGCCCGGCTCCTGTCTGGGGCTCCAGCAGGTTGCCGTATAACACCAATTTTGCAGGATCTGCACTGGCTGCCTATTGAGCACCGGATCGCCTTCAAAGTGTTGGTTCTTACCTTCAAGGCCTTGTACGGCCTGGGGCCAGCGTACCTGAGGGACCGCCTCGCTCCATACTGCCCTTCGAGATCACTACGTTCGGAGGATGCCAATCTTTTGGTAATACCATCTATAAAGTCGGCGCACCTGACATCCACTCGCCGGAGGGCGTTCTCGATTATAGCTCCCACGCTATGGAACGCCCTTCCGGCCGAAACCAGGGCCCTGAGGGACCTACTCCCGTTTAGACGGGCCTGCAAAACGTATTTGTTTAGGCAGGCCTTTAATGAGTAGGTCCATGCTATATTGCCTGTGCGGTGCTGGTGCGGCCTCTAATGTTGTGTTAATTGCTGCTGTTTTATTACTGTTGTTTTAATGTGCCGTTGTTGTTTTAACCACATGTTTTTAATTTTCCTATGTATCGGCTCTTGTGAGCCGCCGCGAGCCCTCAGGAGTCGGCGGCATAAAAGCCCCAATAATAAATAAATAAATAAATAAATAAATCTCTTTTCCTCTGGAACATCTCAAATAATGATGTGGGAGTGTGAGGAATTAATGTCTCCTTACAGGTACAGTTCTAATTACTTTAAATCCGGCAGCATTCACCCAGAATCAGTCAAAGAGCTTAGGACAGAGGAAATAAATCAGGAGTTGTTTAGTTCTGGGTTGCCTTTTTGTGCCAAGAGGTACAATGAAGCATAGCCTGGTACTTTTGAACAAAGTACAGTATTATGAAAAATCATTTCACACAAAGCAATCAAAGCAAATTCCTGATGTGTTGCAGAGGAAGCACATCACAATAGTTACTTATTTATGTATTGTTTTATTTGCAGCATTTAGACCCAGGGTCTTTTCTCATTGCACAATTATAGAATCATAGAATCATAGAGTTGGAACGGACCTCCTGGGCTATCCAGTCCAACCCCCTGCCAAGAAGCAGGCAAATTGCATTCAAAGCACCCCCGACAGATGGCCACCCAGCCTCTGTTTAAAAGCATCCAAAGAAGGAGCCTCCACCACACTCTGGGGCAGAGAGTTCCCCTGCTGAACAGCTCTCACAGTCAGGAAGTTCTTCGTAATGTTCAGATGGAATCTCCTTTCTTGTAGTTTGAAGCCATTGTTCCGTGCACTAGTCTCCAGGGCAGCAGAAAACAAGCTTGCTCCCTCCTCCTTATGACTTCCTCTCATTTATACATGACTATCATGTCTCCTTTCAGCCTTCTCTTTTTCAGGCTAAACATGTCCAGCTCTTTACGCCGCTCCTCATAGGGCTTGTATTCCAGATCCTCGATCATTTTAGTCACCCTCCTCTGGACACATTTCAGCTTGTCAATATCTCTCTTCAGTTGTGGTGCCCAGACAAAATATTCCAGGTGTGGTCTAACCAAGGTAGAATAGAGGTTAGCATGATTTCTCTGGATCTAGACACTATACTCCTATTGATGCAGGCCAAAATCCCATTGGCTTTTTTGCCGCCATATCACATTTTTGGCTCATGTTTAACTTTTTGTCCAATTATAGCACTATAATTACATATTAACTGGCATGGCAACAGTCCTTGGGTCTGTAGTTTGCTGAAGGATGAGATGACTTACATATAGCCCTTCTAAAATACACACTCCTGAAATCTATAGGATATTGCAATGGGAAGTAAAGTGACTATAGCTGTGTAGTATGAAAGGGTCCCTGGTTAGGGACTTAGAGTCTTTGGATGCATCTACAATGTAGAATTAATGCAGTTTGACATCCACATTAACTGCCATGGCTCAATGCTATATAATTCCTATTTTTGTAGTTTGATGATACCCCACATTCTTTGGCAGAGAAAACTGAAGACCTTGTAAAACTACAGTTCCCTTGATTCCATGGCATTTTTCTTTTTGTGTCAGGAGCGACTTGAGAAACTGCAATGTTGTTCCAAAAAAAGAGGGTTTGATGTAAAGTATAAATCGCAGCATAGAAGCAGTTAAAAAGGGTTCACAGCAAATGTGGCATATGAGGACTCACACTGGAAATAAAGCATCTGAGCAAACAAGCCATGTTATTAAAGCATTTCTACTTTATTGTAGAAAGCAACAGAAAGGCAGTAATACACATGCAACAGCATGTTTAACAAGTTAGAACAGGAGAAAACATACCACGAGGCACACAAAATGGAGTCACACAGCAGAAGACTACACAGCAACTCTAAACTCCTCCCTTCTTCATCGCTGTGATTGGAAGAGGAGGGAGTGAGCCAATAGGCAGAGCCTAGCAACAATGGTTTATTTCTTCCAACTATAATATTATTCTACCGCTAGATGGCGCTCATGAGAGCGGAAATCTGCTTCTATCATGCATCTTATGAGCCAGACAAAACACATTAATCTAGACTTCAGTATAAGCATATTGAACTACAGCATTTTGCCATTTAATTTCAACACCCCTTCACAAAATGATGTATGTTCACATTTCTAAATTTAACCCTTTACAAAACTCATAATGTTTTTCGGTATTCAGTGGCTTTGTCAGACCATCAACAAAATTTTCGACATAAGGAACATAATTAAGAACAATCCTTTTATCTTTAACAAATTGTTGAACATTTGAATACCTAGCATTGATGTACCTAGATTTTATCTTTAAACCTTGGCTTTCTCCCAATGCTTTGTTTCCAGAGCTTCTTTTCAGCTTCCCTCTTTTAACATCTCTATGTAATTTTGAGGTTCACACCAATCTTTCACCTCTGTTTTTACAAGATCACATAGATACTGTTTTGGAGGAATTCCTTTGGTCTTTCTGGAACTACGTCTAGGAAGAACCCTTTCCCCTCCATCAGTGTCATCAGGGGCTATCTCTGTTTCAGAACCTGAATTAGAACTTGTGGTTCTTCTAGGAGAAGTTTCACTTTTAACTTTTCTCCACTGAGGATCTTTGCTATCTAAACTTGATCCACTAGTTTGTTTTTGACTTACAGCAGTATGCTGTGAATCTGGTTGCAAAACAGGTTGTATAGTTTGTGGTGCAACGTGAGCAGATGTGAAAGGCACAAACACCTCTTGGTTTGCATGTATTCTTTCCCACCCACTGTGTTGCTGAAACTTTGCATTCTTTGAAACTAGCACTCTGTTGCCATTAAACCAGAAACGCCAACCTTTTGACTCAGGAGATGGGCCTAAGTATTTCAACTTTCGCCAAATTTTGACCTTTTTGTGTCTCTGTTGGGAAGGGATTAGGACAAGGGCGTCACTCCCAAAAACTCTGATTGAATTCAATTCAGGAGTTCTCCCAAAAAAGAGCACGTAAGGAATGTTGTTTACACTCCTGCAGAATGAACGATTCAAAATATGAACAGCATTTTCAACTGCTTCACCCCCGAATCAGTCACTCAATTCTGCATCTCTCATCATCTTTCTGGCAACAACCTTTAAGATGCCAATCCATCTTTCTGCTACACCGTTTTCGTTTGGTGAGTAGGGATTTGTTAACCTGTGCACAACACCAAACTTCTCAAACAAATTCCGCATTTGTTTTGATAAGAATTCAGCTCCTCTGTCTGTCTGAATTCGTTGAACTGGTGTGTCTGGAAACTGTGTTTTCATCAGTTTCAACCATGCTGCAATTCTCTGAAAAGCTTCACTTTTGTTTTTCATAAAGTAAGTGAACTTTAACCTTGAAAAGTCATGCACCAGGATCAGAAAAAATTTGGAACCTCCAATCGACACAGGATGGTGCCCTGAGATGTCAAACCCTATGTACAAGCTCCAAAAGTCATGCACCAGGATCTTTGAAACCTCTAGCACTGGTGCCCTGAGATGTCAATATGTACAAGCTCCAAAATCCTCTTTGAAACCCTAGCACTGGATGGAGCACGTTTCAAATTTTCAGCAGCACAAATAGAACAGTCAAGAAACTTATCACACCGTTTGATAGACATTCCACTTAATTCAGCTGTCTTACGCAAATAATTCCATGACAAATGCCCCATTCTCCTGTGGAACTCATGAAGACAATTCTCATGCAAAGGGGCAGGATTTGCAGGAATTTGTGATGCGCAAGCAGTCACTTCATTTTTAGCACATTTCAGGATAAAGAAACCATTTACCTGAATCAATGGAAATGAATTTCCCTGTGGATTCACTAACAAACTTTTGTCTTTCTTTAAAGACACTTTAAAATCTGCTTCCAACAGTTTGTAAACACTCAAAATGTTATATGCAACTTCTTTTACAAAATAAACATTTTTTAAAGTACATCCTAGTTTGTCAAGGTACAATTCACCACTACAAACCACTTTAACTTTTGAATCATCAGCAAGAGAAATGAAATTAATGTCAGGGTCTTTTACATTCTTCAAGAGTTCCTTGGACTTCACCAGGTGTTGTGTGCAGCCGGAATCAACGATGAAACAGTTCTCTGGATGACCATCAGTAGCCACAAGAAAAGAATGATGAAAATCCTTGGACGTAGTATCAGGCCTCGACATCTGCCCCTTCTTCTCAGGATTTTGTCTGCAATTGCAGGCGTGATGACCTCTTTTCTTGCATCTAAAGCAAACTACCTGTGACTTAGACTTTACAACACAAGCAGTGTCAGTCCCAGTCCAAAAATCTTTATCCGGTCCTCTAAAAGCCTTTTGCGGAGGAGCAGAGGCCCTCAATTTGCGTTGGGATTCAAATTCTGCAAGCTTCCCCGAGATGAAAGGAATGTTCAAATCTTCTTGCGAAAGACCATGAAGCGAGTCTACAAACCCATAGTAACTGCTGGATAAGGATCCCATCAAAATCAAAGCCTGTTGCTCAGCAGGAAAAACAATGTCTCTTGCTCTCAGCTCTGAAAAAAGGTTCACAAGCTTTGTGATATGGGTTTGCACAGAAGATCCCTCCTGCATCTTCAAATTAAAAAGCTGCCTCATCAAAATGATCTTTGTGCCAGATGACTGTTGCTCAAACATATTTCTGTATACTTTCCATGCATCTTCGGCGTGGACAATTCCATGAAGGTGAGGCAACAATTCATCAGAAACACCAAGTTGAATAACTGCAAGGGCTTTTGCATCCTGAGCAACTTGAACTGCAGAAGCCTCCGAAGGAAAAGACAATACAATGTCCCACAAATCCAGTGAAACTAAATACGCCTTCGCCCTTATTTGCCAGGTAGACCAGTTAACTTCAGTTAAATGTTGAAAAGGCAAAGAGCTGACTTGTATCCCAGGCAGAGCCATTTTGTAATAACTTCACTGCCTTCAATCTCAAAGCTGGGAAGAAGCTGCAGCTTTTAAAATCTTCCTTTCGCTGTAATTAACTCACGTTCTCCAGTCGCTTTCAGCTTGCTCTGTAGAGAAAGAAAAGCTGTGATGCACTCACGCAGACATGAGCAATCCTCTGAAGTCCCCTTCAGTGCATAGATTCATTTAGGAATGCATGAAAACCGCATGCTATCCTATGCCAAGAAAGACTTCACCGCTCACTTTACGTTCTAATAGTTAACAGTCCTCCGACCTTTCCAGCAAAATAATCCAGGAGAGCTGACCAGCAGATGGAAATCCCCAGGGATGCAACAAGCCTGTTGCCCCAAAAAGACTGCAAAATTCATCAATGCTGGGCCCATAACCTGTTGTTCCAAAAAAAAGGGTTTGATGTAAAGTATAAATTGCAGCATAGAAGCAGTTAAAAAGGGTTCACAGCAAATGTGGCATATGAGGACTCACACTGGAAATAAAGCATCTGAGCAAACAAGCCATGTTATTAAAGCATTTCTACTTTATTGTAGAAAGCAACAGAAAGGCAGTAATACACATGCAACAGCATGTTTAACAAGTTAGAACAGGAGAAAACATACCATGAGGCACACAAAATGGAGTCACACAGCAGAAGACCTAACAGCAACTCTAAACTCCTCCCTTCTTCATCACTGTGATTGGAAGAGGGAGGGAGCCAATAGGCAGAGCCTAGCAACAATGGTTTATTTCTTCCAACTATAATATTATTCTACCGCTAGATGGCGCTCATGAGAGCGGAAATCTGCTTCTATCATGCATCTTATGAGCCAGACAAAACACATTAATCTAGACTTCAGTATAAGCATATTGAACTACAGCATTTTGCCATTTAATTTCAACATGCAAGTCGCTTCTGGTGTGAGATAATTGGCTGTCTGCAAGTATGTTGCCCAGGGGACACCCGGATGTTTTGATGTTTTACCATCCTTGTGGGAAGCTTCTCTCATGTCCCCGATTAGGGAGCTGGAGCTGACAAAGGGAGCTCATCCACACTCTACCCAGATTTGAACCTCCGACCTGTCGGTCTTCAGTCCTGCCGGCAAAAGGGTTTAACCCACTGCGCCACCGGAGCTCCTATTCCATGCCCTTGAGCCATAGCAATAGAAGTAGCGTCAAACTGCATTAATTCTACAGTGTAAAGGCACGTAAACCACTGCACCAACCTGGTTCAAGCAGTGCTTCTGAAATAGCAGAAGAGGATTTATTTCCCATCCTCTGCAGACATGTAGCTTGAAATGGATTTTTTTCTTTATACATACATAAATTTGAAGATTCATAGCTCCCTATGTCAAATTACGATCAATACCCATTAAAAAGCCTTAGTGTTCCTTGAAATTCCTTTTAAAGGACCACTTTGTGGTACCTTACTGAGAACCCAAAGTAAGAACGGATCTCTTTCTGAACTCTGAAGTAATTTCTCTTTCCATCCGAACCATTTAGAAATGTAAAATGAGTACCTCTAAAATTCAACAGCCAAAACGTAAACCATCTTGAATTAATCTGTATCATCTGAAACACGTTGCAATAAAGAACTATTGATATAAAGTGCACATTATTGCCATGTAAGTTTTTTTTGTCAGTTCTCGTTATGACTACAACATTCAAAACATCAGCCACCATAGCAGTGCAATCGTTTAAACAAGAAACATAAGTCTATAAATAATAGATCATTCCCTTTTAACATAGCACATGCTTTAGAAACCAAATGTATGTATTTGCCTAAATCATTCTCCTTTAGATATCTCACGTTTCCCCTTCATCTGTCTCTGTCTTGGCAAATTGTATTGCTCCATTCTCCCAGAAGCAATCCATTTGTTTGACACCTAGAATAAAATTATGCCTCTTAATATCCATTATGTCCAATCACGAGATACATGCAATTTACAAAAATGTACACCATTTTGTTTTATTTGTAGCTGTTACAGATGTTTGGTTCAGCCTTCCAACAGTTTTTCAGGGGGAGGAACACACTAATGCACATCTAATTGAAGAACAGCATCATAAATATTAACAACATCTAATTCAACCTCAATCATGTCATCAGTTCAGTTGAAACACATTGAAAATATTGAGACTCTGTTCAGTGTTAGGTAAACATATCTGTTAGCTTTGTCTTCCAAACATCATCTTGTTCACCTACATGGTGCCAGCCAATATTTTCAACTTCTTCTTCAGTCCAATCAACAAAACCAATAGTCAAATACAACAGGAGACCAAAACATGTGAAGGGCACCAGATTAGGCATGGATGGTCTAACTCAGTGGTTCCCAAAGTGGGCAGTACAGTCCCCGGTGGGCGGTGGGGCGATCCAAGGGGGCGCTGGGAGGCTCAGGAGAATTTGGGGGGCGCTGAACCTCTGTAAGGGGGTGGTGGCATGAGCCAGGCTTCCTTGCCACTTGCAGGGTCGCGCGCTTGTAAGGATGTCCCCGTTGGAAGAAAGAGACAATACACAGGACTGCACCGTGGGCAGGCTTGGCGAGAGGAAGGCAACACCTGCCCAGGGATTCCAACTCGCAGGGACACAGTCGCAAGCACGCGAACCCTGGGCAGGTGTTGCCGTGGAAACCACAGCACACACTTCCTTCTTCTTGTCAACCGCACCCATGGCGCAGTCCTGTGTATTGCTTCTTTCTTCTAATGGGGACGTCCTCGCAAGCGTGCCTTGCTGGGCCCAGCATGGGGTGGGGCGAGCGGGAGGCGCTTTTCAAGGTGGGCCTCGCTTGTCCAGTGCCGCCCCTTCTGTTTTCAATGCCATAAAAACAACATGCAATTCAAATAATATTTAAATTAAAACTAAAACACATTAAAACATTTAATTTTACAAAAAAGGTAGAAACACTAATATGTATATCTTTCTGTTTAATTACTATTTAAAAAATTAAAAATAATTTCTAGGGGGGTGGTGAGTAAAAAAAATTCTGGAAAGGGGGCAGTAGGCCAAAAAAGTTTGGGTACCACTGGTCTAACTGAACCCTTAGGAAGTGCAGTTGGGCATGATGGGACAGATAATCTTTCAATTTTAATCTCCATTTTATGTGACTACTTGTTAGGCAAATGTGTCCTGGATGAGCAAGCTTTATCACACCAAATATTCTGCTGAGATGCATTCTGGGGACAGCTGATGCTGGTGGCACTGGCAACTGTTCAGTCCTTGTAAAAGTTACTTTTCCAAGTTGCAGCAAGTGGCTTTACTGGCCCTGGGAGACTGGAAGTTATAGCCCAGAAGATTAAGCATTATGTGCTCCCCAACTGTCATGCTAGACTTGATTCTCAGGGAAGTGACATCTTCATCAAAGTAAGTTCTACATCTCACCGAGTCCCAACTCAGTGAAGACAAGAAATGGACACTGACAAATGATGCTTCAGGAGGTCTAGAAGTATGTCCTGTATAAAAGTTCACAACCCATTTTTTTGCATGCAGAAGGTCTATGATCAGTTCCTGAGATCTTCAGATGGTGTTTTCCCTAACCAGTGACTAAGAATTACAATAATTGTAGTCAAAAATATCTGGAGGGCACCTTTAGGTAGGCTTGGCAAGACTCCTATTGGTCAACTTGAAGTGTTATTGCCACTCGTTGCATAAAAAGCGAGCTAGATTGAATAACTATTTCATTCTGTATTTATTATGTTGTGCATTGTGTTGAAGAACCCTGTGTGCTGTGTTCAGAACTGGGAGATATTGCTCTTTTGGATGACTTGCTGCAGAATCTCCCAGCCTTGCTGGCTGGAAGCTGTCATCCAAAAATTACCTTTGGCTTTGGCTGTGCATTGCCTGTGAATTTGCCATGGAGAGTCTTCTTTTTCTTTTTTCCTCTTTATCTTCAGACTGATCTGAGTTCATTATCTTCTGTCAGTTGTCTAAATTAGAGTGAAGAACTTTGCTTAGAAAGAGGGCTGTGAATCATCCCTTCTAGTCTAGCTGACACATCTAACTGAACTCCTTATGCTGACAATAATAGTTATAGATCTTATATTATTTTATTTTTCATGCCAGGAGTTGAAGCAGCCAAATCTAGGAGTTATGGAACTCCGAGTACCAAGTTAACTTTACCAAGCTACCTGAACGTGCGGGTACAAGGATGAGGGAGAACACACGGCAACTGTGAAATAGGTGAAAATCAAAAAGATTTATTTTCTGGCACCAGCTGGTGGGCTTCTGCCAGCAGAACACGCTGCAATCAGGGGCAAAAGACCCCGTCACTTCATTACAAAGACATTTATACCCCAATGGAGTCATTTCAGTTAAGCCCACCCCTTCTTCATGGATAAAAACAATCATAATTGGCTGGTGATTACTGTTGCTTACATGACATTTCATTAATCCAATAAACATTGCATTTTCATTAGCATCACATCTTTAAGTCACACCTATGAATGAGAACAATAGTCATTTCTGTTAGTTCTTTCTCACAGTACAGCTATCAATCCTGAGTCTCTGATGTTCCCTAATTTGAAACATTGACTTCCAGGCTCCGTGCCAGCAACGGAGGGGGTCAGACTCTCTTGTCATGCGCAGTGCTTTCTTTATTCGCATTAAGTTCTCCCATAGCTCAAACTGTACTGTTCCACCCATCTAGCCTATGTTATCTCAAGTCAGGCACAGGGTGTATTAAAGAGCTTCAATCACAGTGTTATTTTCACATTGCAAGTGCCTGTCTGATTCTTGGCACAGGAACCCGCATCTCAAAGCTAAACACGCATGTAGCATCACTCTCTGACTGTACTTTTTGCACGGAAAAGTACCAAACCCGCTTTAGAGTGACTTGAGAAACTGCAAGTCGCTTCTGGGGTGAGAGAATTGGCTGTTTGCAAAAACTTCGATGTTTTTGGCTGTTTTTATGAATATGTTGTGAGCCGCCCCAAGCCATTGGGAAGGGAGGCAAACAAATACGAATAAATAAATAAATAAATGTCCCCTCATGAAGAGCTGGAGCTGACAGAGGGAGCTCAACCCGCTCTCTCCAGATTCGAACCGCTGACCTGTCAATCAGCAGTCCTGCCAGCACAAGGGTTTAACCCACTGTGGCACCGGGGGCTCTGATGATAGACCTTATGGATAGATGTAAGCTCCATCTTCCCCCCACTTCATAATAGATAGATAGATAATGCCAGTAGATAAATAGTGGTGCAAGCAGAAATACTGTAAAAAAATTATAACAGGATGTCCTGATTTTCAGAAACCAGCAGATAAAATTCTGCTTCCCATTCGCTGAGAAGCCAAAGTGGCTCTAGCTCGCTGATTGGCTGAGGCACGACTCAGCCGGCCACACCTCCCCTCCAGTTGATGACATCAGCCAATCAGCATCAAGGTGGCAAAGGGGGCAGGAGTATGAAGTTTGAATCTGACAGTTTGGTTTTCTCTATATAAACTGTATGTTTTGCCCTGTGTGTCATGTCTGCTTATGCAAATGATTGCAGTTTGACATCTGCTCCAGCTGCAACAAAATAAACAACCCGGTGGCACTTTCTTCAACTTTGGTGAGATTTATTTGGGAAAATAAGGGAAAATCTTCTATCTGCTGCTTCTTTCTCGCCAGAGTACCAGATCCTCTTTGGTGAGTCTGCAGGGCCTCTGCCTTCTCTGGGCGAGCCCCTTTTAAATTTCTGCCCAATATCAATATGGCAGTGCAGACTCCAATAATTCAAAGCAGATATTGTGGGGAGCCTTCCATATAGACCTATATCCTAGAATATCAAGGCAGAAAATCCCACAATATCTGGTTTGAACTGGCTTATCTGAGTCCACACTTAGGGCCCTTCCACCCCGTCCTATATTCCAGAATGTCAAGGCAGAAAATCTCACAATATCTGCTTTGAACTTGGTTATCTGAGTCCACACTCAGATAACGTGGGATTTTCTGCCTTAATATTCTGGGATATAGGGTTGTGTGGAAGGGCCCTATGACTCTGATATCAGGCTTTAAATTTTAGCTTAGCCATGGAAACCCAATGGGTGTTCTTCAGCTCTTTCATCCTCAATAACAGTCAATAACAAATCCTCTTGAAAGAACTCTTTCTTAGAAAATGCTGTGATAGGTTTGCCTTAGGGCTGCCATAAACTGGCGAGGACTTGAAGGCACACAACAGCATCAGGAGCAGTAGGAACTTATGGGAAGATTACAAGCGCTAGACAACTGTTATCTGAATCCCCCGAATAATTTTGTAAATGAGTCACTGTGATTGCCACTTAAATCTTTGTCTGGAAGCACTAAATTAGCAACAGATTATTTTTGTTCATGCTTTCCCTCTAGCTCTAGAGAGACTTTTGAAGCGAAATTACTTGTAGGAGGAATTCCTGCCTCATAAGTTGCTTTTTAAGCTTCTCATTTGCTCTTTTAACCCTTTACTGACATCAGTCATCTTGGCACAATCTTGTAAATGGCATGATCATTCTCACTAGTAGTATTTTAGGCCATCTGTTGTGCTTTATTCTGGCAGAGGTCAAATCCCCCCACCCCACAAATACCATTTAAGGGGTTCTTTGTGGATTTCAAAAAACAGTTTTCATGGCTCCCCATTCTTTCTGTGTAAAAGAAAAAAATCCCAGGAAATACCAATGCCTTTAATTTTCTGTTCATCTTACATGTAGCCAGAATGAAGCAGCCGCTGTCTTGTCAGCACTATTTGTTTCAGGCATACAATCCCACTTCTTGGGTGGCATCTCTTCCATGTGCTGTGGAATAAATGCTTAATTCCCTGAGGCCTCTAATTATTTAACTCCGATCTGGGAAAATAATATGGGAAGTTCCCTCGCTTGCTAGGATATGATGAAACTCAAAAACCTGAACCTTTTAATTGGAGTAGGACAGGCTATAATTTAAGGTGAGCATGTGGAGGGAACACTGCCCACCTTTTGTTTTGAAAGCGAGAGCCTTGGAGCACTGTTGCCTGGGAGTCGCTATGTTACGATATTTCCATGATGTGGGATAGTGCATACTTAGCAAAATTGTGATGAGAGACATCCCACAGCTGCTGGTATCACTAACTATGATGCCTTGGGAGTGTGAAGCTGCACTTCTGGGTGGGTGGGGTAACTCTGCCCTTCTGTTGTGCCACTCCCCAAGACCTCTGTTTTTTTAATTTATTTTTTAAAGGCACTTCATTTTCAGTAGCAAAGTGCTGTGTACATCTTCTGCCTCTAGGGTCAAAAAAGGGCTTTAAAAGCTATTACCCTGAAGGTAGAGAATAGAGCCTTCCCACATGCAGGGAGACCCGGAATCTCTATAATAATGAGTGCTAGACTCAGAAATAGTGAACCAAAACAGGATTTATTGATTAACAACCAGTAGAAAATGCTGGTGGCTCAAAATGCTTGGTTGGTTGCAAAAGAGTCCTTTAAACAAAGGAAAGCGTTCACTTGCCTCATGCAAAGCGAAGGTACCTTTCTTTGGATCCTAGGTATCCTGTTCCTCTCTGGTCTTTGTAGGCCCACGAAGTCCTGTAAAACCCCCAAATTCTGCAGTCTCTGTTGAGGACAGGTCCCCCTATGCACTGCAGCTTGGTTGAGAGCACAGGTAGACTCAGCAGGTGAACTAAGAATGCTATTGTCCCAGCAAGCTTAGGTTCCAGCCTTGCTTTGTCCGTGAGTTCTTTGGAATGAGGGCGGAGGGGACGTCCAGCCCCTTAAATAAACTTCGGTAAAGGGTGGAGTTGAGGGCAGGTCACAGGTAGGAGCCAGGATGCAGCCCCTCCCCTGTGGTGAGCACATGGCAAGACAAAGAAGCACATGGCGAGACAAAGGGCTACAGAACAAAGAGCCATGCAGGTGAATGGCAAACCAAATACAGATATAAACAGCCCCCTAGGGGGCGTCACACTTCCCGCCCGATTCCCAAAGGGAATATCAAACAACAATAACAAATAACAATATGCATAACCAGCAAACATTGCAGAAATGCAAAGACTTTAAACTATCTCTAACTAAACTATAACTCTCGGAACGGGTCTCTCAATAAGGGTAGCTTAGCCCTTGGTTGAGAATCTATCCTATGCCCTTTGAATCCTTGGCACGATGTAACTTCACTCTATACAGGGGACGCCTCTTGGCATTTCCCGGAAACTGGGATTCTGCCTGTGCTGGAGTCAGGCCTCTGTAAGTTTTGTGCATCTCTACCACTTTCTCTTCCATCTCCTTTGTCTGATTTGGTACAGACTGGAAGTTCTCTGTGCAATCACTGACATGTCCATCTACATCATGGTCATCCAATTCAGCTTGCAGGGTGCGCGAACTGAGAAGTGTATGAACCACAAAGGAACATGACAGACGGCCAAAGGCTGCATCCTGACGAAGTTGCAAACGCAGGTAGACCCTGATGAGGTCTCCCGTTAACTTCGCAGGATATACAAAAGTCTAATGTTTTTCCAGTGGATGGGGCCCCCCAAAATGCACGCACCTCATTGTATGAGGCAAGTCCCAGAACTGTGGTGTGATCAGAGGCTATTTATTTCAGAAGCGAACTGAGGGTGCAATTGTAATGTTGTTGTTTAAACACACACACACACACACACACACCAAGTTTAAAAACTTGACATTATACTAAATGTCCTTTGACCAGTAGCTGGCCTCTTGGAGTGCCTCTGGTGTTGCTGTAAGAAGGTCCTCCAATTGTGCATGTGGCAGGGCTCAGGTGGCATTGTAATAGGTGGTCTGTGGTTTGCTCTTATTCATCTTATTTACAGGATTTATATACTGCTTTTCTCACCCCTAGGGTCTCAAAGCAGTTTACATAGAAATACGTAGTAGCAAAATTCAATGCCATTACATATGTATACCAAATCACAATCAACACCATATAACTAAGCATAAAATCAATAGGACAATTCATCATAAGATAAAAAGACATTTAAAACATGAAATATACGAATTAAAACGCCTAAAAAAAACATTAAAATCACATGATCCAAGTACGTAATAAGATCAAACCACAGACCACCTAAGTTTTAAAAATTTTGACTGCACATATAACATATTTGTTTCTTGTACTGCATTACTTTACTAGTCAAAAGCTGGGTTCCACAACCATATCTTTGTTCTCTTTCTAAAGGCCAGGAGGGATGTTGCTGATCTAATTTCACTGGGGAGAGAGTTCCAGAGCTGAAGAGCCACCACTGAGAAGGCCCTGTCTCTCATCCCCACCAACTGCAGTTGCGAAGCAGGTGAGACCAAGAGCAGGGCCTCCCCAGAAGAGGCTCTTCTCCATACTTGCATGTTGTGGACTCCACTTTGTGGCTCCATTTCTTAAGGTTGGCTCTGTATCAGAGGCTATTGACCCACTAGAAAAGACAATAATGCTTGGTAAAGTGGAGGGCAATAGTAAAAGAGGAAGACTACTCTCCAGATGGAAAGACTCAATCAAGGAAGCAACAGTCCCAAGTCTGCAGGACCTGAGCAGGACTTTTGACTTAAATATCTCTCATTCATAGGGTCACTGTAAGGCTGGATCTACACTGCCCTAAATCCCAGGATCTGATCCCATATTTTCGTCTTATCCCAGATTGTGAGCCGCCCCGAGCCCCTCCGGGAGTGGCGGCATAGAAGCGTGAGTAATCTGTATACCTTTATAAAGCGGAATGTTTGTATGTATGTATGTGTGCGGAGGGCGGAAGGGCGGATATGTGGCATCCACTTTCACAGGCCACAGCGACCAGCGCGGGTGATGGACCTGCACCAAACTTGGTACACATAACCCCCCTAAGCCCCTTTACGTTCTGATGTGGTTCGGGGGACATGACCCACGGATTATGGGATTTGTAGTACTTTCAAACACTGGTTCCCACAGACCACGGAGGCCACCAAAAAGGACCAATACAGACCACACTTAGCACGCACAGCCCCCATGACCCACTCTATGTCCTGGTGCAGTTTGGAGGAAGGTGGACCATGGATGAGGTCCATTGATCGAGACCAAACTTGGATGATGGGACTTGAAGTACCTCTACTCACTTCCCAAGTCCGCTGCAACCCTCATCCAATCACTGATCGAGACCAAACTTGGCATACATAACCCCTATGACTGCCTTCACGTCCTGGTGAGGTTTGGGGGAGGACTGACAATGGATGATGGGATTTGTAGTACTTTCACACCCCTCTGTTCCCACAGACCACTGTGGCCCCCAACAAACACTGATAAAGACCACACTTGGCACACTCTACATACTACTGAAGTTTGGAGGGGGCCAGAACATGGATGATGGGACTTGCAGTACCTTCCCTCACTTTCCAAGACTGCTACAAACCTAATCCTATGACTGATCAACACGAATCCTGCCACACAGAGCCCTCATGACCCACTCTACATCCTGGTGCAGATCGGAGGAGGGTGGACCATGGATGATGGGACTTGTAGTACCTCTACTCACTTCCCAACTCCGCTGCGACCCTCATCCAATTACTGATCAAGCCCACACTTGGCACACATAACCCCCATGACTGCCTTCATGTCCTGGTGAGGTTCGGGGGAGGACTGACAATGGATGATGGAATTTGTAGTACTTTCACACCCCTCTGTTCCCACAGACAACTGCGGCCCCCAACAAACACCAAGAAATACCACACTTGGCACACAGAGCCCCAGTGACCCACTCTACATCCTACTTAACTTTGGAGGGGGGCAGAACATGGATGATGGGACTTGCAGTACCTTCCCTCACTTTCCAAGCCTGCTACAAACCTAATCCAATGACTGATCAACACCAAACCTGGCACACAGAGCCCTCATGACCCACTCTACATCCTGGTGCTGTTTTGTGTGAGACGGACCACGGATGATGGGACTTGAAGTACCTTCACTCACTTCCTAAAAACAATGCAACCCTCATCCATTCACCAATACAGACCAAACTTAGCACACAGAGCCCCCATGACCCAATCTACATCCTACTACACTTTGGGGGAGGGTGGACCAGAGATGATGGGACTTCCACTACCTTCAGTAATTTCATGATACCACTGCAACTCCCAATAATGATGGATCAAGGCCAAACTTGGCACACAGAGCCCCCATGACCCACTCTACATCCTGCTGCACTTCTCAAATGACCCGGGCACCGCCGGGTCCCCAAGCTAGTAAATAAATAAAATAAATAAAATCTGGCAGTGTACACTCATATTATCTAGTTCAGCGGTGCTCAGAATGGTGATCTCGATCACCAGGGCGATCTTCGGGCCTCATCCTGGTGATCTTCAGGCCCCTGACCAGGTTTTTTGCTGTTGGTCCTCTTCACGCACCCCTGCACGCTGCAAAGAAGTCCTCCGTCGTTGCTCCTCCCGCTCCTGCTTGCGCGCCGCCTCCAAAAAGCTCCAGAGTCCAAGAGGCAGAATGGGCCCCCTCTTTTGGATTCCTCCTCCTCCTCCCTCTGTCCTTCTCCAGCCACTCAGAGTCGTAGACGACCAAAGGGGGCGGGCCTGGATGACGCGATGCATGGCTGGCCCCGTGCGCATGCGCAGAAGCACCCATTCTGCCTCTTGGACTTCTCGTGAGCTCTTGGAGGCGGCACACATGCTAGTGGCATGGAAATAGGAGCAACAACGGAGGAGGAGGAGAAGGACGCTTTGGGGTCATTTCCTTACCGCATCTCAAAGGTCGGTCTTTTTACTTTGGGGTGGGTGCTTGATTGTTCTGTGGCATGTCTTTTTGTTTATTTTTAATGTTTAAAATGGCCTTTTAGCTCCAAAGCCTCTCTGCTTGCTTTGTTCCTTGAGAAATATATGTTGGGGAATATGGAAATGTGGGAGAAATGGGGTGATTGGATGTATTTTTGCATGCCCCTTTGTTTAACTTGCTGAGTATTAAATGGCCTTGCAGGTCAACAGCCTCTCTTCTTACTTTCTGGCTGATAATATGTGTGGTAATATGGCAGTGTGGGAGAAATGGGGTGGTTGGATGTATTTTTATGCTCTGTTTTATATTGTTGTTATTAAATTGAAATGTTGATGTTTTATAACTTCATTTTATGTAAACTGCCCCAAGCCTGCTGGAAGGAGTGGTACATAAAAATGAATAATAAATATAAATAAATAAATAAGAAAATAGTTATACGTTTTACATTTCTGGATAGGTGATCTTTGGGACTTGGTTTTTTAATCAGTAGCTCCCATGCTGAAAAAGTGTGAGCACCCCTGATCTAGTTCAAGCAGATAATCTGGGATCACATCCTGGGATATAAGGCAGTGTAGATCTAGCCAGGGGTGCTCATTAGGTAGATCGCGATCTACTGGTAGATCACATAGGGCGTCCTGGTAGATGGCAGGCAGGGCGGGAGGAAGGCTCAGTCCCGCCCCGCAGGCTCCCGACGCCGCCCAGGTGCAGAAGGAGGTTGGACTGGATGGCCCTTGGAGGTCTCCTCCTATTCTAGGAACCCATTGTTATTATTATTATCAGAGGCTGAATGGCCATCTGTGAGGAATGCTTTGATTGTGTTTTTTCCTTATGGCAGAAGGAGGTTGGACTGGATGGCTCTTGGAGGTCTCCTTCTACTCTAGGAACCTATTGTTGTTGTTGTTACTATTATTATTATTATTCGTAGTAGTAGCAGAGGCTGAATGAATATCATCATCATTATTATTATGAATAAATTCAGGCACTTATTATACTCACATTTAGTTGAATTCAGTCTTAAAATATATTATATGGCTCTCACTGAAATAAATTTCCAAATATTTTGCTTTTATGGATCTCTGAGTAGTGGGTAAGTATCATTTTGACTTGGTTGTTTCATAAGTAGCTCACATGATCAAAAAGTGTGAGCACCCCTGATCTAGACTCTGTCCAAGTCAATTTGACAGTATTTAACAGCAATTAAATGATACCAGTTTTCTCTTCTCTCAAAAAAACAGGTGGGTGATCTTCCTCAAGGCCAACACATTATTCTTTGTTGTTGCTGCGAACTATAGCTCTTCACTTGTATGGAACCAAGAAAGGAGAACTCAGAAATTCTACTGCACACGAGCAAAATAGCTTTGCTTCTTTTGATGCTCACATTTCCCACAGACACATTTTTTCTCTTGTTGGTGTTGCTACAGGGCTTGTTCTATTTCTGTTTTCATTTCTATGCATACAATTACCTTGCCCCATTTACAGGATTTTAGAGAAGGCCCAGACATCATGGTTTTCAATTTGTAGTCCTCTCATGTTTTCTCACTCTTCTCTGTCCTCCATTACCACAGAGAATGTATTAAGGAAGAAAGGATGCAACTGCTGCATGAGTTCTTTTAACTGATAGTGTGAAGAGCCGGAAGCATCCTTTGCCACTGTGAATTGCCTTGAGACACTTTTCAGTAGTGTATGCAGGATATAGGTGTTCTAATAAATAAAATAGGAACCAGCAGCACAAGCTGCTACTTGGCTTATATCAGGAGATGTACAGAAAATTGAATTTTAATCAGATGGGTACGTATATGTTTTGTACTGGGGAACAAATATTGGTGGCTGGGTGTGTTCAATTAGAGAAATGACAGATGTGGAAAGGGTTAATCAATAGTCAAAATCCAAGTCAGCTCTCACCACACACACACACATGTATGCAAACTGCCATGTTGAATAACAATGATTTAAATAGAGAGCAAAACTGGGAACTCTTAATATTAAATCTAACATCTCATCTAGTTTAACCTCCAATAGGCCACTGAAAACTGAGGGCCCTTCCACACAGTCCTATAACCCAGAATATCAAGGCAGAAAATCCCAGTGTGAACTGGGTTATCTGAGTCCACCCTGCCATATATTCCAATTCAAAGCGGATAATGTGGGATTTTATTCAGCTGAGTGGAAGGGGCCTGAGGCTAAAATGGTCAACGGATTGGAAGCCAAGTGCTTTGAGGAGTGACTTAGAGAGATAGTTACGTTTGTCTTGGGGAAAGAAGGCTGAGAGCGGACATGAATCCCATGTTTAAATATTTGAAAGGTTATCTTCTGGTGCTCTAGAGACTAGGACATAGAGCAATGGATTCAAATTGCATGAAAAGAGATTTCACCTAAGTATTTGTGCCCTTCCATACAACCCTATATCCCAGAATATCAAGACAGAAAATCCCACATTATCTAAGTGTGTATTCAGATAGCCCAGTTCAAAGCTGATATTGTGGGATTTTCTTCCTTGATATTCTGGGATATAGGGCTGTGTGGAAGGCCCCCACTCCATCTCAACTGCACTGCTATGACCTTGGAAGGAGAAAAGAATAAAGCAAGCTCTGTCATGCCTTGGGCCAAAAGAAGACGGAAGGCTTGCCCTCTACCCCAGCTACCACTGCCTTAGGCCCCTTCCACACAGCTGAATAAAATCCCACATTTCCTGCTTTGAACTGGAATATATGGCAATGTGGACTTGGATAACCCAGTTCAAAGCAGATATTCTGGAATTTTCTGCCTTGATATTCTGGGTTAAATGGTTGTATGGGCCCTTAGTCTCAGAGGGAGAGAAGAAGACGCAGTTTATTCCAGATGTATTCCCCTATTGCCATCTCCTTTCCTTGTGTACTGTGTCTTTAGATTCTCAGCCATTACATATAAATAACAACAACAACATGTTGCAGGCATTATTATGCAGAATGTTCAGCAGATAAATATTAATACTTATATTGTAAGCTCTCCATAACCATGGGACCCAAATCCCATATGTGCCCAAGGGAAAATGGTGTGTCTATACAAACTTTCAGATTCTTCGGGGAGATTCTATGATATACTTCCTCAGGAAGTTACCACAGAAAACCTAGCAAATTCCTGAAGAAGACACCATTGTATCTTGAATGTAATGTGTTTAATGCTGGGATAGGAAGTGAGGTAATTACATGACATTCAGTCATATCGGTGATTTCACATAACTGTAGTCTGCCCAGAAACATATTCCACATAGATATGGAGGTGTTGCAGCTGTGAGAAACCAGAAAGAAAAAACCTAAAGATTTTGCCTAAAACCTTTCACTAAAGCATTTGATTGAATGTGTTCTTCTTTTACTGACGTCTCAGTTACTCAGGTCCACAATTCCTCAGAGATACATTATTTTCAACGTTAGTGAGCTAAATGAAAGCCGGCAGCCTGGTCCCTAAAGCCATTACGCCATGCCATAGCACCTTCAGGAATAGATCCAATCAGAGGACATGTACAATATGTTCCGGATCAACATCTTTCCTTTGGAATTTGCAGTGAGCAGAACAACATTGAATATGTCAAGCCGACAGCCCCAGGGATTGAATTCTTTAAGGGACCAGTGGAGCAGGAAGCTGAGGTAGCAGGTGTTGGCATCATAATTAATCCCATCTGACTAATGGATGGAGAGAAAGATGAAAAGGGACTGCCATCTAGTGTTTTGTAAAGGCAGAGCAAAACCGTGCTAATTATCCAACTGCAAAATTGTCAAGTCCATTGGTATAATTATGCTAGTCCACCAGAAATGACTCGAAGTTTCTTTAGTCGCTCCTGACACACACACACAAAAATCAACATGAATCCAAAAAGTAATGGATCATGAGACAGTGGGGATGGACTCTGTAGTACAGAATCCTATTAGTGACATGCACAGGTGTAAATTGTACTAACTATGCAAAGTGACTTTTTTTGACAATTCAGATAGAACTTTTCTAACTGATGGTGACAGAACTGGAGTTCCACATGTGAAACTCTTGCAGAGGCCCAAAACATCATGCATAGTAGTGTGCCATGCACATTGGTCATTATGTTCAGCCTCTCTGCATGCAAGTGACAGCTGTGTGCATTTATTATTTTGTCTACATTGTGTGCTTCAGTGGTGTTCAGCATCATGATTCTGTAGTACAAGCATAACAGAAGTCTTCTGACATTTATGCTACACGGAGAGGATGAAGTAACATAGGCATAGATAGTTGCATGGAGTGGAACAGAGGTGTAATGGAGGATAAATGCCATAGAGTGCACTTTCAACAGGAACAAAGATGTCATCTGCTGGAGACACAGTTTGGAATATTTCCTTTTGGGAGAATGACATGCTGTCATGTCGATTGAGCCATCTATAATTGAACAGGGATGGATTAATGATAAGGGAGCCAGAGCCACCTTAGTTATTGACTGCTTCAGAATGTTGTCATATTTATTCTTCTTAGTTCTCCATACTCTGCTGGAATACAGAGTAAACCACAATGTTTAAAGGGGCAGTGTCAAAGGAATACCAAGACATAGCATATATAGATAAAAACCACTATATTGTATGGCAGTATATGCTCAATAGCAGAGCAATATTACAAACAGTACAATGTAATGCAAATAATCAATCATGTGATTAATACACAGTATGACCATAAATCACAAGCCCATATACATGGTTGGGCGAAGGAGTATTCCACTAGGCACTGAGTAACCCTTAGTGAAGTCCTGGGTATGATGACCCATGGACCTGCGACTGAGTCAATAGGGGAACCTTGGTAGGTGGCAGGGCTGGTGGCTGCTATGGTAGGCAGGCGCCAACGGCTGGAGGTAAGCTGACGATGCCAAGATGGCCATTTCACGTAACCGCTTCCTCAGGGCGCTGATCACTTCTGACCGCTCCTCCCCAGTATTGTAGTAGACCAATTTAGACTCAAAGTCGAAACGAGAGATTTCTAGGCATGGAATAGCATACAGTGAATACATGACATAGGTGGCAACGCATATAATACAATATACGGGTACATAATAACAGTGAAACATAATAGCATGCAGAGAGTACATAAATACCGCGTTTCCGTGTTTCAATACAGATCGCTCTTGTGAATTATCTCCCGGGCTGCAATCAGCACCGGGTTACAGGAGTAGCTAGCTTATATAGCCAAATACAACACAGGTGAATTCACAGCAACAGGGTTTGCACTGAGAGGGTCTCATTGAGCCCAAAGGGGGGCTCGCTAGATTATAGACTTTTTCTGTTACTTTTCCTTCCCAATATAGCTAAATTGGGATTTGGCAAGAAAAATAAGTTCTTTATATTTATAAAGATCCTATAGTTATTAAGAGATGCAATAGTTACATAGCTTGGCTATATTACAAATATTACTATGCTATATGACTCTAAAGACACCAGATTCTGTCTGATCTTGGGTGCTAAACAAAGTCAGCCCTGGTAAGTTCTTGGCTGGGTGACCACCAATTAATACCAGGTGATGTAGGTTATACTTCAGAGGAAAACCTGGCAATACCATCTAAGTATACCTTGCCTAAGAAAACACTGTGAAATTCATGATTGTCCTAAGTTGGCAGGCAACTTAAAGGCAAACAGACATGCACATGTCATAGTATTCTACTTCAATGCAATACACCGTATATACGAGGGTTGAATGAAAAGTAATGCCTCCGCCTTCGTAACTCCTCAACAGATGGCAGTACTGGTATGCAGCAGGTACTGGCTTGTTCAGTAGACTGTCTTCTACAGTTCTATTTTGGCAGGAAGCCTTAGCATTGAACGGTTGTGTTGTTAAAGTGCAAAGTATGGAACCCTGTGCAGACGGTCGGTCAATGCGACTTAAGCAACATGCAGTCATTGAATTCTTAACAGCAGAAGGTGTCACTCCAAAGGAGATTCATCAGAGAATGCAAGATGTTTATGGTGATTGTGTTGATGTGAGTACTGTGCATCATTGGGCGAGTAAATTTAAAGATGTTGAGGTGGGAACATCTGACTTGCGTGACAAACAAAGAGTTGGACGTTGTAAGGACTCACCTGCCTTAAGCAGGGCCGAGGCCTGCTTAGAAGGGGTTTAGAAATCCTGTTTTGGTTGTGCTGGCATCCATCTTGGAGAGGTGGCTGCAGCCAGCAACCATTAAGGGAAGGGAAGCCAGAGCAAGGGGGCGTGGCCTTGCAGGCTTGTGCCTAGTTACAGTGAGGAGGCTGTGATTGGCTAGAGTAGAGGGGGAGGAGTTGGAGCTGACAGAGTAGAAAGTCCTGTCAGAGAATGTTGCAGTCTGGAGTTTGGAGTTTAGAGCGAGGCTGTGCAGACGCACATCTCCAGCCTCTGCTGTTTAGAGTCAGGCTGTAGATTCAGCATCTAAGCCTGAGGCAGTCTTGAGCAAGGTTTCTGGGGGAGTATCACCAGAGCCTTGGCAATAGAGACTGACAGTCTGTCAAGCAATTCACCACGTAGGAATAGGCTGGACTAGTGGGAGTCACGACTCAGTTCTGACCGCCCTTAGGGCCAGTAGTCATTCTAGTGGGAACGCTTGTGGAAGAGTGCCATTTAGAACTGTTCTTGTGATAGGCAGTTGGGATACCTGGTCATCTCTGGTGATAGAGAGACAGGTAGTGGACTCTTAGACTGTGTGGGTTATGAGTAACCCAGTAGTAGCCAGACTCAGGGAACGATCTAGGTGATTAGATGTTCCAGAAGTTTAGAACAACAACCATCTAGTGGAACTATTCGGTGGGAGTTGGGAGACAAGTCTCAGTACTGTCTGTGGAACTGAACGAAAGATCTTAAGAAGTAATAATAGCCTTTTATAGTCAGAAACCTCTACGCTCTAGCACATATATTGATCTTGCAACCATCACGCTGTTCTAAGTCTATCATTGTTGTAACCGTACGCTAGGTGCCTCTCAGTAGAACCAATACGATCTGTGCCTACTTGATAGCCTCGTTTGTAGTTAATAAATACGTTTATTATTAACTTTTAAAGAAGCCTCAGTCATCTTTCGGTCTCCTCAGTTTACATTCTTGGTGGTGGGTTGTTTTAAGGGCCAAACGCTACAGAAACTTCATTTAATTAGAGTTTTAATTAGAAGTAAATCCTAATGACCCATTAGGTTGGTGGCAGTCTACCGGGAGTGTCAATTAGTCAATTTTGGTGACCGAGATCGTCACAGACGTCCTGTGACAGCAACCACTGAATTTCACAAGCAAAAGGTTGACAGATTGATTCAGGATGATCGTCATATCACTCATAAAGAAATTTCAAGCATAATTGGCATTTTCACAAGAATGTTTGGGTCACATTGTTGCTTTACTTGACTATTGGAAGATCTATGCACAATGGGTACCCAGGATACTGACGCCTGAAATGAAAGCACACAGATGTCTTCCGTGACGGCTTCAGAAAACTTGTTCATTGCAGAAATTTATCCAATTGTCCGGATGGTTATGTGGAAAAGTTAATAGTGGTAGTTAAAGAACACATTCTAATGATTATTTCTGCGTTTGATTTATTAAAATATTCCCATCCAAACCCAAGTAATGAAGTGGAGGTATTACTTTTCATTCAACCCTCATATTTATATACTTTTTCTTCTTCCTGGGTAACATACATTACATGTATGTTAGCAGCCCTTGGTACAGTACTTAGATTCAAACAGCTGCAATTGGTGCCACCTCCATATTCCCCAAATCACCTTGGATAATGGCTTTATAATTCATACTCGAGAATATATTCACACTTCACTGACATGGATGTTCCAAGCTGTCACGAATTGCAGCATAATCATGTGTGTTTACATTTGCCTATTTGTATTCCCTTTAACTGCAAGTGCTCAGTGCTGGAAACTGAATCACATTAGGAGCCTTTTTAGATGCAGCCTATTAACTGATTCCAATCAGAGTTGTGATTTCTTTCTTCCAGCAGTTTCCTGGTAACAAGGACATCATGTGCTTTTCACCTGCATGTAATATCAAGGGGGCTGAATTGCTGCTCAGATCTTTGTCATGGAGGTTTGGCTGGGGAATTCCTATTGGCATTCAGCAAGAATCAGCAATGACATGATCATCATGCAAATGAAGGCATAGTTATCCGGTGATTAAAGAAACATGTAGGTGGTTATACTTCCCTTTTGCTTACATGGGAGGTTGGTTTTCTCACAGGGTCAGCAAGATATATCCCCAGCAGATTTCTCATAGCAGAAATGCCTGTGCAAAGATAAGACTGCAGTGTCCAGGAATGATTTGTTGGCAACTGCCTCCAAGGAGAACTACTTGTCTTGTGGAAGTTCATGCTACATGAACTGTATCCAATTGGGAAAGAAACTTCTGGGGGTGTTTGCTTAGAAAGAGATAAGAGGACAGAAAGATTCATGTGCTTCTGAGAAGACACTGACGCCTGGCATCTTGGCTTGGCACCAGGAATTACTTCAGAATAAAACAAAGGAAAGTTATTCCTTGTCGTGACAAATCTTTTTCAGTTTTAGTGGGCAAGAAGCAGCATACTGTTTAGAGTTGCAGCAAGAGTTTCCCAAATCAGAATTAATTTTGATGGCAGACTATGACTTCCCTGATTGCTAATTTTGTTCAGATGTTTATACACACGCACACACCCTGCACTGATCTGTCACTATTATATTTTAAGGTATTCATACACTTCCTTCTTTGAAAATCAGGATTTTATTTTCTGTGGTTCACAAAGAGAAAGCAAACAACCTCGACAGTTCTCTAGAGATGAAATTTCTAAAATAGATCAAAAGAGCATTTTCCCTTCCAGCTGTGTCTTGTTTGGATATGTAAACACAGATTGTCTATGAAAGTAGCTCAAGGTTTGTGGTTGTGGAGGGAATGTGGTGGTGTGTGTACGCTTAAATACTCTTTGTCTGCCATCACTGCATGCAGTGTCCTTTCTATGGGGAAACAGAAACCTAAGGGCCCTTCCACACAGCCCTATACCCCAGAATATCAAGACAGAGAATCCAACAATATCTGCTTTGAAATGGGTTATCTGAGTCCAAACTGCCATATATTCCAGCTCAAAGCATGTGGGATTTTATTCAGCTGTGTGGAAGGGGCCTATGTTCCAGACCTCAATTTTTACACTGAATATTTAGTTTGTACTTGCTACCACCACGAAGACTAACAAAAATGTGGCCACTTAGAGTAGAATCAGTAGCATGTTAATTAATTCATTATAAATTATTATTCTGTAGTAAGTAGAGGATGTGGCAATTGGAAATCCCTGATCAGAGTGCATTTATTTCTATATTTACTGTATTTATATGCCGCCCTTCTCAACCCCGTAGGGATTCAAGGCAAAAATTAGATGCCAAAAACCACACATAAAGAAAACATAAGCATTTAAGCAATCATTAAAACACAATAAAACCTTTAAACCAATTATTTAAAATCATGCAATACAATATCTTATTCCGTGGCCATTCCAATTTGTCATTGCACTATTTCATCTTTTCTTACCGCACTGCTAGATTACTCATTGAATGCTTGGTCAAACATCCATGTTTTTAGCCTTTTTCTAAAGGTCAGGATGGAAGGGCTGATCGAATTTCACTGGGGAGAGAGTTCCAGAGCTGAGGAGTCACCACTGATAAGTCCCTGTCTCTCGTCCCTGCCAACTGCACCTGCGAAGGAGGCAGGATCGAGAGCAGGGGCTACCCAGAAGACCTTAATCTCCTTGCTGGCTCATTGAGGGAGATACATTTTGACAGATAAACTGGGCTGGAACCATTTAGGGCTTCCTGCTGAACTATGAAGCTTAATGGACATCTTTCTAATGGCATCTGGTTGGCCACTGCAGGAAGCAAGAGGCTAGATTAAATCCAGGGGTGTCCTTTTCAGATGCTTATATGGTGAATTTGGACTAGTCCCTATCTTTTAGCTTAACTTTTCCTTCAGTAGTGTTGTGAAAATAACATTGAGGTGGGATGAAGAAAACTTACCTAAATGCACCACTTTACATCCCTTTACAGGGAAGATGGTTTATACGGACAATAAATATCTTCAATGTGTTGCAATAGAGCCAGTTTGGGTGATTTTCTATGTGGGCCATCCCCAGAAGATAGTTGTCCAACCTCTTTTCGAAGACATTCAGAGAAAAAGACCCTACCTCCTCTCTAAGCAATTGGTACCATTATTGAAACGCTTTTATGATCAAGAAGTTGCTTTCAATATTCAATCAAAATCTATTCTCCTGTAAGTTCAAACTCTTAGTTCCAGTTCTGCCTTCTAGGTCAGCAGACACAGGCCTGCCTCTTCCTCTCTGCAGCAGTCTTTGAAGCATTGAAAGAGTGCAGTAATGTCACATCCCAGTCTCCTTTTTACCAAGGTGAGCAAGACCAGTTCCTTTAACCTTTCCTCAAATGTTTTGTCCTCAATATCTCTTATAATTCTTGTTAGCCTTCATTGAACTTGCTTCAAGTAGTGTTAACTGACTGACTGACTGACTGACTTTATTATTTCTGAGTCGCCCTCCACGTTAGTGCTCCGGGCGACTTACACACAACAAATTCCACAATTAAAATAGAGTATTTAAAACTAGATTAAAATATTCAGTGGTTAAATGCAGGGGCCAGGCTCGGTATTTGAGTTCCTGGTTCTGCATTAACCATGGGCTTTCCTAAATAGCCAGGTTTTCAGAGCGGTCAGGAACTGGGGCAGGTCGAGGGAGGCTCTCTGGTCCGGTGGCATCGAGTTCCAAAGAACGGGGGCCACAACGGAGAACGATCTCCGTCTCGTGGTCTCCAGGTGGGCCTTTTTCAAGCCTGGTACGTGAAGAAGGTTCTTGTTTGCTGGCCGCGGGGTCCTTGAGTAAGCAGGCATCAGCAAGCGGTCTTTTAGGTATGTTGGGCCCCGGCCCCGTAGGGCTTTGAAAGCCAAGGTCAAGGTCTTGTGTAAGGCTCTATACTCAACGGGCAGCCAGTGCAGGTGCTGCAGAGCTGGTGTAATGTGGCATCTCATCGATGTTCCTGTGAGAAGCCTGGCGGCCGCGTTCTACACAATCTGGAGCCTGCGGGTTAGTGACCGGGTAGACCTACATACAAGCGTTACAGTAATCCAGCCTTGATGTAACCGTGGCATGGATTACTGTAGCTAGCGCTTCCGTCGGAAGTTAGGGCGCCAATTGTCTCGCTTGGCGGTGGTGGAAGAAGGCCCTTTGCTCGTGGAGGCAACCTGGGCCTCCATCGACAATTTGGAGTCCAGGATAACACCAAGGCTTTTTACTGAGGGACGGAATCAGCGGTTCCCCTTCAAAGGGGGCAGCGAAAGGTGGTTCTGGGCGGCCCGGCCATAAGATCTCCGTCTTTGATGGATTTATTTTAAGTTTGTGGGCGCGAGCCATTTTGTCACTGCTTCTAGGCCTCGAGTGAAGTTTTCGGGCACCGAGTTGCGCCAGGCTCCAGTTTCAGTAGGAGCTGGGTGTCATCGGCATATTGGTAGCACCCTAGGCCGAAGCTCCGGGCTATACCAGCCAACGGCCGAACATAGATGTTAAACAACGTTGGTGATAATATGGCGCCTTGGGGCACTCCGCACTCGAGGAGAGATTTCCTAGATGTTTGGCCTAGCCATTCAACTCGCTGACTACGTCCGCGCAGGAAGAAGTTAAGCCAAGCTAAAGCTGTTCCTTGTATCCCTATGGCGGCAAGTTGTCGTATCAGCAGATCATGGTCCACCGTGTCGAATGCGGCGGTAAGGTCCAGCAATACTAGAACTACTGAGCCTCCCTTGTCTAGTTGGCAGCGGATATCGTCCGAGATGGCCACCAGGACGGTCTCGGTCCCGTGCCCGGGGCGGAACCCTGATTGAAAGGGATCCAAGCCCTCTGATGTCTCAAGGAAGTTTTGTAGCTGGGTTGCTGCCGCGCGTTTGATCAGCTTACTGAGAAACGGGAGGTTTGAGACGGTTCGCTGGCATCGCTGGGTCCAGATTGGCTTTTTTCAAGAGTGGGCGGACCGAGGCTTCTTTCAAGGCATCCGGGAAAATTCCCTGCTCCAGGGAGTGATTTATTATCTGCATCAGGGAATCGAGAGCCCTCTGCGCAGTCCTTAACTAGATGGGATGGGCAAGGGTCCGTGGAGCAGGTAGTCGCCCGTGCTGTGGAGATGATTTTATTAACTGCCTCCAGGTCCAGGGCTTTGAAGTGGTCAAATATCTGGTTAGTTGGTGTATGTAGTTCTTCTACCCTCTCACTCGTATCTTCAGGCACGGATAGCAGGTCTAGCCGAAGAGCGGTGATTTTCTCTATGAAGAATTCCTGGAATTCCTCTGCTGAGATGGCTGGAGTGTCCCTGGATTTTGGCTGCGGATTGGTGGTGACCAAATCTCGGACAATCCTGAAAATCTGCGCTGGGCGCGATCTCGCAGCTGTTATTAGGGAGGTGTTGTGAATTTTCTTTGCCTCTTTTGTGGCCCGCTCGTATGTCTTGCGCATGTTTCTGAAGGCTGTTCTTGATGTCTGGCTCGGTTTCCGTTGCCAGGCACTCTCCAGTTGTTTCCGTTTGCGCTTCAGTGACCTCAGTTCTTCGGTGAACCACGGAGAGCGGAAACTGCGTGGTCGGAAGAGGCGTTTAGGAGCTATTTGGTCGATAGCCTTAGACAGGCCTACATTCCACCTTTCTACTTGGTCGTTAAAACAACTGGTGCAGAATATAGTGGGACTATTACTTTCCTCAGTTTGCAAACTGTGTTTCTATTAATCTAGGCAAAAATAGTATTCGGCTTCTTTGTTGAAGCATCCTTTTCTGCATCATCCACTAGAATTTTCTGAAGACACGGCAATCTTGCTAAAATATTTTTAGGATAACAGGAGGTATCCAGCTCACCCCGCAAGTGAATAGGCCATGTGTGATTTACAGGCTGTGGTATTTCACACCATGGTCTAACCCAGTGGTTCTCAACCTTCCTAATGCCACAGCCCCTTAATATAGTTCCTCATGTTGTGGTCGTCTCCCAACCATAAAATTATTTTTGTTGCTACTTCATAACTGTAATTTTGCTACTCTTATGTATTGTAATGTAAATATCTGATATGCAGGGTGTGTTTTCATTCACTGCAATAAATTTGGCACAAATACCCAATACACCCAAATTTGAATACTTATGAGTTGGGGGGGGGCTCTGATTTTGTTATTTGGGAGTTGTAGTTGTTGGGATTTATAGTTAACCTAAAGCAAAGAGCATTCTGAGCTCCACCAATGATGGAATTGAACTAAATTTGGCACAGAGAACTCCCATGACCAACAGAAAATACTGGAAGGGTTTGATGGGCACTAATTTTGAGTTTTGGAGTTATAGTTCACCTACATACACAGAGCACTGTTGACTCAAACGATGTATCCGGACCAAACTGGGCACAAATACTCAATATGCCCAAATGTGAACACTGGTGAAGTTTGGGGAAAATAGATCTTGACATTTGAGAGTTGTGGTTGCTGGGATTTATTGTTCACCTACAATCAAAGAGAATTCTGAACCCCACAAATGATAGAATTGGGCCATACTTCCCACACAGAACCCCCATGACAACAAAAAATACTGGAGGGGTTTGGGAGGAATTGACAATGATTTAGCGGAGAGCATACCTGCTCTCTCTTCCCTGTTTGGAGTCTCAGAAACAGCCCTCCCCTTGGCTGAGAGGCCAGCTGAGAGGCCAGTCTATCACAGCAGGAGGAGGGCATTTGGTGGGAGGATTCTCCATCTTTTTTCCAAAAAGGAAGCGAAGGAGCATTCTGAACCTCACCAACAATAGAATTGGTCCAAACTTCTCACACAGAACCCTCATGGCCAACAGAAAATACTGTGTTTTCTGATGGTCTTTGGCAACCCCTCTGACAGCCCCTTGCGACCCCCCCCCAGGGGTCCTGACCCCCAGGTTGAGAAACATTGGTCTAACCCATGTTATACTGTGATCCTCCTTCCCCTCACTGACTACAAAGACAGAAAATCTTGGGTTGGATGTACACTGGATTATATAGTCAGTGTGTAGACACATATAATTCCGTTCAACACAGTTCAAACTGCATTAGTCTGCAAACTACAATGCACTACAATGGCATGTTTTGCAATAAGAGCAGAATGAAGTTAGATTCTGAATCAAGTGTAACAAATAGGAACAAAGTTGTTTTACTCACATAATTAATGCTGCCTTCTCGTTAATTTTCAAAACTAGTTTTTGAAGACACATTTTAAAGACAGGGTTTTGCCATTCACTTAAATGGACAAAGAGATGGAGAAGTAACGAGCAATGCAATGAAAGATTCAATGAATTACTTTTCAACAGTGGAGTGAAAACAGCTATTTGTTACTTTTGGAACACTATAATGAAAAACAGTAACAAACTACATTTTAAAGTAACTTTCCATTTCTGGAGTAGCCCTTCCTCATTTAGTTTAGAGTCTAAGTTGAATTCTAGGGTGAGCAGGGTCATGACAGTGGAAATGGCAGAAGGGTATGATCAAAGGAGGAGGGTGCAGGGCTTCATGGATTGAGAGTGAACTCAGCATAAGAAAAAAATGCTTTTTTAAATGGCACATTCCTGTACAATATCTGGCATTTCCTCCCTGACACATGCTAGATGTCACTAGGTACATAAATCTCAAATTCGTTTGGCGAGATTCTGCAGACCGAAAAAGGAAAGGGAGGAAGGTTGCTATGCAAACTAGACAGGCTGAAGCTGTTCTGTCTTGTCAGTTATAGCAGCAAAATGTCACCTCCACTCAGTTGTCTCAGTAAAGAATAAATACAGTTGATTTACATTATCCAGCTGACATGACAAGCTCACCAGGAGTGAATTCAAGAGGCTTACCTCTGAACTTGAACCTACTGGTAAGCACAATAGAGTACAAAATCTGCAATGTTACCAGGGCCAGCTCCAGATTTGAGCCAACTTTGGCTCCCAGTTATTTTCCCCCCAAAAGACTAATGTTCCACAACCATTTTTGATTTGGCCAGAATCTAATGAACCTATATAATGAACCTATACACACACACACACACACATGTTGCTCCATGCAGTCATGCCGTCCACATGACCTTAGAGGTATCTATGGACAACACTGGCTCTTTGGCTTAGAAATGGAGATGAGTACCACCCTCCAGAGTATGACATGACTAGACTTAATGTCAGGGGAAACCTTTGAAATACACACAAACTTACACACACACACACAGGGAAATGCACACACATACACACCTGTGCCGTGAAGCTCTGTGGCTGTCAAAGCTACTTCAGTGTGATGCTAATAATATCTCTATAGTTGTTAATTAAAATGACCAGTATGCGTTGTGAATAATTTCTATTGTGGTTCTTTCCACTTACCTGTGTACAATTGAATCCTGAATACACCCAAGAGGGAGCCTTTAGATCATGCTAAAAATATTTCCATACCAACCCTGGTGAAACCTGAAATGGCATCACATCTGACTGCAGATGTGGGTTATAACATTCCAGTGCCTTCATTGCACACAGTAGGGTGCTTCAGCTTACCACTCACATTGATCCCTGCTGGGTCACTGACAAGCACAAAATCAGCCTGTGTAATGAATATGGGTGGTTCCTCAAAAGGAATATACTTGGTAACTTGTTAATGCTTTCCGTGGTGTGACGTGTCATTGTGCAGTCAACTGCATATTGCTGGCAGAGCCATGCACTCTGCAGGACTGCACTTAGAGAACCCCCTAGGAACTACTTCTAAGCTGACACAAAGGTTTCCACTGCATCACAAGTTTTGCACAACTCTGAATAGGATGCTATCCTTGCTCAAACTCTGAGAAAGTGTAGCCACCATTTGTGTAATGGCCTTTAGACCAGGGTAAATAAAAAAATTCTGGCCAGAGGCTCATAGGCAGTATTCCATACAAGAGGAATAATCAGTTCTTCTATTAAGCAGAATGTGGTTGCTACTCAGGCAATTGGCTATGGATAACGCTGGACAAAGTATTAACTATTGGTTGTTGTATCTATAAAGGTAAAGGTACAGGTTTTCCCCTGACATTAAGTCCAGTTGTGTCTGATTCTGGGGGTTGGTGCTCATCTCCATTTCTAAGCCGAAGAGCTGGTGTTGTCCGTAGACACTTCCAAGGTCATGTGACCAGCATGACTACACGGAGTGCTGTTACCTTCCCACCGGAGTGGTACCTATTGATCTACTCACATTTGCATGTTTTCGAACTGCTGGGTTGGCAGAAGCTGGGCCTGACAGCGGAAGCTCACGCCACTCCCCGGATTCAAACCTGCAACCTTTTGGTCAACAAGTTTAGCAGGTCAGCGATTTAACCCACTGCACCATTGAGGAATCCTGTTGTGGCTATACACTGCATGGCCAGGCCATCTGGGGAGTCTTCGCCATTCACCTCTGCCAGGCTCAGAAGGGGCTGGGCTGAGCGGAAGGCTCCCCGCATGGCCTGGCTCTCACTGCACTAGTTTGGTCCAGGTCCATCATCGGTTGAGGTTGGTTTCTCTGGTTGTGGATGAACTACAACTCCCAGAAACAAAGGGCAGTTTCCCCCAAAGCCCTCCAGTAATCAAATGTCAGCATATCAGGTATATGTGCCAAGTTTCATTCGCTTTAATTGTTGTTTAAGTTCAAAATGCTATTGGTTGGCAGGGGAGCTATACATCCCAGCAACTCCCAAATGCCAAGGTCTATTTTCCCCAAACCTCTCCTATTTTCTGTTTTTCATGGGAGTTCTGCGTGCCAAATTTGGTTCAATTGCATTCATGGTTTTTATGTATTTCTGTTTTTATGTATTTTAATATGCTGTTTTAAGAGGTTTTAAATTTGTATAGCATTGAATTCAGCTGTAAGCCGCTCTGAGTCCCTCCATGGAGGTGAGAAGGTAGGGGTACAAAAATTTTAAATAAATAAATAAATAAAATTGCTAGAGTTTAGAATGCTCTTGGTTGGCAGGGGAACTATACATCCCAGCAACTCCCAAATGTCAAGATCTATTTCCCCCAAACTCCACCATTCTTTGATTTTGGGCATATTGAGTATTTGTTTCAGGTTCTGTACAGATCCATAGTCGTTTGGGTTCACAGTGCTTTCTGGATGTAGGAGAACTACATCTCCCATATATCACTGTCAATTCTTCCCAATCTCATTGAGGTTCTGTGTGCCAAGTTTGGTCCAGGTCTGCAATTCGTGGGGGTCTCTGTAGTATGTGGAATTCAGAGCTGTGTCAGTTGAAGGTACTGCAGATCCCATCATCCATTGTCCATACTCCCCCAATTTTCCGCATATTGTTTTTTTGATTGATCACTATGCTTTAATTATGTTCAATTTGTAGCAATGAAAATACATCCTGCATATCAATTTACATTACTATTCATAACAGTAGCAAAATTACCATTATGAAGTAACAATGAAAATATGGTTGGGGGTCACCACAACATGTGGAACTTAATTTAGGGGTCACGGCATTAGAAAGGTTGAGAACCACTGCCATAGTCCATTATTCAAGCTGTTAAAGTCTCACTCCTTAGTTTCCTATTCACCAAATGCCTGCCTCACTATGATAGTGACTATTCAAGAAAAGAGAGCAACTGGACACAGATAAAAGAAAGCTGTGTAGAAGTGACGTGATGGTTCAGCTAATAATAAGTCCAGATATTCCAAAAAACAATCAAGCCCTTATGAAAGAATACAGAACCATCAAGCACTAAGGAACCTTTGGGGGGGAGAGAAGATGAACGGTGCCTAGATTAGCCTCATTCCTTCCAAATGAGTCATGGCCATGTAGCCAGGCATATAGATTCCAAGCCCCAGGAAGCTGGAGCAGAGGCAACAGCCACAGCTTGTGGCCCAGACAGGACAGACAAGATCAAATTGCTGATCAGGCTTGGGGGGGCAGGGAAGCCACCCCCTCCACACACACAAAGCCTTTTTAAAAAAAGAAGAGCCTATGTTAGGCCACTCAGTCCAATTTAAATTCTGCTCTTGCCTTCCAAAGAAGATAAGTTCCTTCACCACCACATTTCAAAGCTATTTTGTTATCCCCTTTGGGTACTCTTAATTAGAAGGGTAGATGGTAAAGGTTTTAAAAATGGACAAAATCAATAGTGCCACAGAATCGGAATCAACAAGTGTATCATGTACGTGGACACACACACATCTTGTTACCACACTATTATTAGAAGATCAGAAGCTTGGGAAAGTTACTTTTTTTAATGACAACACTCACAATATCTCAGGGATTCCTATTATTCTGGAGGCCTTGGCCCAAAACAGCAACTTTTTCAAGTCTGGGAAAATCCAGAACTTGTGGTCATTGCACCTACAAGTAAGCAAAATAATGTCTTGATTTTTTCATCCAACATAGCTAATGATTGTCAATAGATGTGTGCAACTTTTGCATATTCATGAGAGATATATTACTGGCTCAAACTTTGGCCTCCAGGTGTTTTGGACTTAATTCCCATAATTCCTGACAGCTGGTAGGAGTTGAAGTACAAAACACCTGTAGGGCCAAAGTTTGTCCATGCCTGGGCTAGCCCATGATTGCTTAAAACCACTGATATGACATTTTTTCATTTCAGGAGCAACTTGAGAAACTGCAAGTCGCTTCTGGTGTGAGAAAATGGGCCATCTGCAAGGACGCTGCCCAGGTGATGTCTCTGCACAAGAAGCTGAAGCTGACAGAGTGGAGTCCACCCTGTATCCGGATTTGAACCACCAACCTTTTGGTCAGCAGTCATGCCTGCACAAGGGTTTACCCCATTGAGCCACTGGGGGCTCCTGGTATGACCGAGCACCTTTAAATTAACTTACTTCCAGTATACTATAGAATTTAATTGGAGGATCTAGCAATGTCTTAAAATGCATCCTCACTAGAAATTTGCTAGGTCATCTAAGATGATGTTATGGTGACTTCTGGGGAAAAATATACCATAGAATCACTAGGAGAATCTAGCAATTTCATTGAGTGACCTTTCTTTGCTCAACTCTTTTGTTCCACACATTTGGACATTGAGTGGCATGACTTCCACTGGTAGTGATGCAGAAAAAAGACAAATCTCTTATACCCAAGATCTCTTGTGTTTGTTTGCTTTCATTCTTACAATGTATTAACTTCTCCATGTCATCCTAGGGTCCTTCCAGACAGGCCATATATCCCAGTCTCCGATCCCAGGTTTTCTGTTTATCCCAGATTATCTGGCAGTGTGGACTCATATAATCCAGTTTAAAGAAGAAAACCTGGGATCAGATCATGGGCTACAGGGCCTATCTGGAAGGCCCCTAGTCATCACAAAGATGGCAATATGTATAAGCAAAATAAGAAAGCATCCAGCCTTGGTGGAAGCAATGAATGCACATACTTAACTCTCTTAAGGAAAACAATGCAATTTAAAATAATTTTAAATCTACAAAGTCCCAGAAAAGACTACTTAATTCAATTATATGGTAGATATTAATGTCAACTGTGGTCTATTTCTTTACTGTATTGTGCTGTTCTTGTTAGCAATTGATGAGCTATGCTGGTCATGTTAGGAATCAATGTTTTCACTTCTCTGGCTTTCTTAATGTACTCCCCCCCCCCCCACAATGTTTTGATGGATTCAGAAAAGCTGCCTGCTCAGTCATTTCCTATGGATGTACTGCAGTGAATTGACTGCACAATTGTGCCACATAAGCCAAATTGTCCTGCTTTTTAATCTCCAGCAGCTGCAAGGACCACATGAGAAAGTGGTGACAAAGAGAAACAGGAAACTTGCCTCTCTCTGGGTAACACCTGCCTTGTAGGAAGGAAATAAACTTGACAATAGTGTTGGGTAAAGTTTATATTTAGGAAAACTATATAGTTTGGTGATCACAGAGTTAATCGATGGCATGTCAATTTGTATCCAATGGCTTTTTTCTCTCCAACAGATTAAATTATTCCAAAGAGGGTTGTCATACTTGATTTTCAAAGCCTTTCCAAGAAGGAATGGTGTGTAATTTTAGCTCTGGGTATACATTTCAATGCCAAAGTTCATTAAGCCTCCACTGGAGAAAAGCAGCTGATGGCTCATCAAACACATTGATGGACATGTTCCTTTGTTCTGACCCAAGGTCAACCTAGCAATGTTCTTTTGGGGTTTTTTTTACTTTCTGTTTTGTTTTAAGGTTAGAAAAATCAACTGCTGCTTACATTTGTTATTTCTAGGTGGAGAGGGGCTTTCATTTCTGTATACATTATTTTTTCTATCTTTATTAATGTTGCTAAGAGCAAAGAGTTACAAATAAGTACATTATTTGCAATCAACCTTTCCAGTAATGAAGGTATAACTACACTACCATAACATTTGAACTTAATGAGAGATCATTTCATTATTTTTGTTTGTAACCTTGACCTTTTAGTTGCTTTTATATAGTTACAAGGATGTAGTAGTTACATAATTACGAGGATGTAACAATGGTGAAGGAATGCCATATGGTTCAAGTGATTGTTTATGAAGGCTTTTGTGTTGCTTTATATTCTGCTGAGGGTAATGTTGCCAATTCTGACTGACTTGCAATGGCAAGTAACTACTTGGTTTTATCGCCAGTTCCTATTTAACCTCCAAAGAATACCTGACAAAAGTAGAATTATTTGATTTCAAGATCTTCAAAGAAAAGAAAAGAAAAGAATAGAACAGAAAAGGTAGTACCCATAGGCAAATATCCTCTTTAGTCCCTAAAGCTATGAGTACAACTTGCATATTATTATATTATGTATCTCTTGGCTTTTTCTTCGCGAATGAAGATTCAGGAAGGACTCATCTCATGCTGTCTACAAGCGCGTTGATGACTAAAAAGGCCAATCTGAGATAGGCAAGTCAGGTTGCAGAAGGCACAGCAGAAAGTCTCCTTGGGTGATGTTGTTTCCAAGTTGCGATTCTTTATGTGTTGTTTCTCTTCAAGACTCGTTCGGCGTGACTATTAGGTATATTATTATATTATATATGTATATTAGAGGCAAAGATGAAATACTTTGGCCACATAATGGGAAGACAGGAAAGCATGGAGAAGATAATGATGCCGAGGAGGGCAAGATGGAGGGATGTTTTCCTTGAAGTGACTGGCTTGACCTTGAAGGAGCTGGGGTTGGCGCTGGCCCTGTGATGTGGACTGGTCTTTGAGGTCATGAAGAGCAAGAAATGACTGAACAAAGAAACAACAATCCACATTATCTGTTTTGAAGTGTCTTATATGAATCTATACTGCAATATAATCCAGTTCAAGGCAGATAATCTGGATTTTATATGGCAGTGTAGATCCAGCTGTATCCAGCTGGTCCCATTGTTGACTCCATTTCTTGCTGACATGAGTACACACAGTCCATGGAAGCCAACATGGGGAAGCTGAAATAGTTCCTAGTTTCTCTCATCATAACCTGTTCACTTGCTTGTTGTTACTGCTTTTCTCTCTTTTCTCAGCTGGGGGGGGGGGGGGGTCATTGATGTCATCAGGTTTTTTGTTGATACCAAAATCAGTATATCCAATTCATGCTTATATCCATTTTAGTTTCCCTCTTTATTAATTATGGGTAGAGGCCAGAGGGGATACTTTCTGAATGCAGGAAGTAGAAAGTTCAACTGAAGTCAATGAGGCTTACTTTTGAGTAGATATATGCCAGCTTGTATCTCGATAAACATTTAAAAAATGAGATTAGAGTTAACAAGAAGACAGCCCCACAAAAGTCCCCACCAGGGTGGTTGAACTTTCCTTCCCTGCTACATAATATACACATTTACTTGCGAGTAAGTTCCATTAATTTTTTTTCATGTCAGGAGCCACTTAAGAAACTGCAAGTTGCTTCTGGTGTGAGAGAATTGGCCCTCTGCAAGGACGTTGCCTGGGGGATGCCTGAATGATTGATGTTTTGCCAACCTGTGGGTGGCTTCTCTCATGTGCCTGCATGAGAAGCTAGAGCTCAACAGACAGGAGCCTACCCTGCTTCCCAGATTCAAACCAACCTGTCAGTTGACCAGTTTTGCCGGCAAAAGGGTTTAACCCATTGCACCACTGGGAGCTCTATTAAGTTCCATTAATGGCAATGGGGTTCACTATTGACTTCTTGGGGCTGTAGTGCATAAAACTTCAGAAGGTCTTTGAAGAATAAACACTCAAAAATGAAATGGAAGAGGCAATATTTTTATTGTAAGGAGAGGGATCACTTTTTATTAGTAAGGCATTGTACAGCTTGAACATCATGATACCTTCAGGGGAAATTGTGAGCAACATGGATAATGGCACATACGCAGGGTCATCATCAAGATTATTCACACCCTTCATCTTTGACTCAATTGAAAGTGTATGCAATTCTAGAGGTGACCACTGATGAAACAAAGAGAACATTTGTGATAACTAATGTGAATTGCTGTAATGGCTTAAAATGAAGCAAAGCAGTACTTTTGAAAAAGGAACATTTGTAACCATGACAAAATGTACTGATTTGTGAGAACACAGTGTAAAATTGAATCCCATCACCTCCCATCCCTAGTGATCACACCGTCTTTCTTTGTGTAAAGTGTCTCATCTAGATTATCCTATTCAGTCCTGTAAATGCCTCCTATAGTCTCAGCAACTTTTTCCTGTAGTTCACTATACCAAATCCCTGGCTTAGCGTAAACTGCATCTAATGCAGATGTTCTCAATGAGCCCTTAGTCAAATTGCAGGTGCCTTTCCCAGTGTACATTACAATGAAAGAAAGGCAGGCGGCATTACCAGTAATACGTGCTGTCATTGCAAAGCCAAAGGTACAGAGAATGAATAGAATATTGGAGAGAGATAATCTAAGAAGCAACTCATTTGCAAACAATAGGGGACTGGCTAAATGATTCATGAGAAGTGTAAGTGAAAAACGTCAGAAAAGTATCATGCCTAGAGCTCCCAGCTCTACCTATTTCTTCTCACTCAGAGAATAAATTGTCAGTGCTTACTCAAGTCTGGCTCAACACACCAGGAAGTAGATGAATTATTAGTGACTTATAAACTAAAAGGATTCTAATTCATGTTGTCGAAAGCTTTCATGGACAACACGGCCAAACTCACAGCAATCCAAATTCAGTTTTCTACAGCACATGAATCATTTGTACTTTTTAATGAAACATTGGCCCCATCTATACTTCCATATAAAATCCAAATTATCTGCTTTGAACAGGATTATATGGCAGTGTAGACTCATATAATCCAGCTCAAAGCAAATAATGGGGATTGTCTGCTTTGATCATCTGGATTATATAGCAGTGTAGAAGGGGCCTCAAAGTAGCCAGGAGACTCAAAGCGGCTATATATCTAAGCTTTGGATATAGCATAGAAAAGGGTTGACAACCTTGTTTTGCTGTTGAGAAGATTTCACCTCACTTTCTGTCCCTGTGATTATTATATTTTGAAAATTTGGCTTGTTAAAACAAGAATTGGTGATAACGGTTCAGCGGAGACACCTTTTTCCTATGATAACTCTTTCAGGAGTGAATTTCGCTTCCAAGGGGTAGATTCCTCTCACTTCCTGTTGTCTCACCTTCATCCATAACTGTGTAAGTTGGATGTTTGTAACTCGGGGACTGCCTATATATGGCAGTGCAGATCCAGTCATGTTAGGGTTCATGTCTCTTCACAAAAAGTCAGAGAACCTGATTTTCATTAAACCCATAATTCCTGGACTCCATGTATAAGGTCCAGATCTCTAAAGCATATCTTAGGTCCCATCTACACTGCCATAGAATGCAATTTCATCATGCAGTTTGATTGTATATCAGTGTAGGCTCATATAATGCAGTTCAATGCAGTTAAATTGCATTATGAAAGAGCATTATATGGTCATTTAGTTGGGGCCTTAAAGAGGAGGATGAGAGGACAATTTTGAATCCATCCATGTACGTTTGTGAAAGCACTAACAGTTCTTTCGCAACCATCCTAAAACTGGATTAATCACAGATGTAGTCTATATCTATTTATGTCCATTCCATAAATGGAAACAGTCTATTTCTCCATATGCTTGTTTTTCTTTACATCTATTGTAATGCCAGTTTCTTTTTATCTATTGCCATGTTAATCATGAATGACAGATAGGACTATTCCTATTATACAGAAGGCTGAAGTGCTGTTCAACAGTGGAACTCTCTGCCTCAGGGTGTGGTGGCTTTTAAACCTTGGAGGGCTTTTAAACAGAAGCTGGATGGCCATCTGTGAGGGGTGCTTTGAGTGTGCTTTTCCTGCATTGCAGGGGGTTGGGCAGGATGGGTCTCTTCCAGCTCTATGGTCCCATGATTCTATGAAACCTCCTCTGAATAAATCTTGCAGAGGAAACACAATGATAGATTCTACATAAGTGTTAACTTGAACATATAACAACATTATGCTTTTCTGTGTGGGCAAGTATCACTGGAATTCTTGCTTCAGTCCTTTGACAGCATGGCTAGGCAGCTTTAGTTACTTTACCTACATAATGACCTAAGTTTATTTAAGAAATATATACAACTATCTCTCTCTATGAGTATTGATCAGAGTGAAATCTCTGCCTTGGATAGCACATTTTGAAGATTGTGAGCAAGCTGCAAATTGTTTTATTTATTTATTTTATTTATTGGAAGATTGTCACAGAGCAAGCTGCGCCAAAGGGTTAAAACATAAAACAATAAAAACACAGTTAAAAACAGTAAAATACATATAATGTTGATGTATTCATTTGTGTAATTGCGTTGTTGCTACCATTGATGGATGTTTGTGGGGTTTGACTGTCAAAATTACTTGAGTGCATGGGAGACACCATCTGCTGTTCCAGTATTTTAGGCAGCAAAATATGTTGGGCTAGTCCTGCTCCTAATAACTTCTCTGGCATTGGCAGCAGCTGGCTCTTTCCCCTATTCTACTAGTTCCTAGGGTAACCATCACTTCTCCTATTCTATTGGTTCATGGGGTAACCATCACTTCATCTTAGAGATGCAGACAGTATTCAATATCTTTCTGTAAACATTGCAAACCAGGTTGGGTTTATAATCAGACAACAACCTATATCTCCAACTTATTTCTCTGGGTCCTTATTGACACAAACATTTTTTCCATTTGAATTAACTTGTTTCAAATGTGATGTAGGGCACCATTTAGTTCTCATAAAAATCCTATTTAGAAGTACTGTTAAATCCTGAGTATGCTTTTTTATCAGTAGCCCAATTTTAAGTTAAAGTCTCCAAGCTGGACTATAATAATTTAACATCCCTGTGCCATTGTCAGAGGTGTTCCAAGCATTGTAATTCCTGAAAGTGACTTTGGCCCCTTCTACACTGCCATATAATCCAGATTATCAATGCAGACAATCCACATCATCTGCTTTGAACAAGATTATCTGAGTCTACACTGCCATATAATCCAGTTCAAATAAAATAATATGCATTTTATATGGCAATGTAGAAAGGGCCTATGGTATCTTTCTCGATTTTCTAGATTGCTCCGTACAGTAGACCCTTGGTATCTGCTGTAGTTTGGTTCCAGGAACCAAATCAAAATCTGTGGATACTCAAGTGCCATTATATATGATGGTATAATAAAGTGGTGTGCATTATATAACATGGCCCAATCAGGATTTGCTTTTTGTTTGTTTGTTGTTGTTGGTTATGACTGGTTGAATTGTGGATACAGAATCTGTGGATATAAAGGGCTGACTGTATTTGCCAGAAGTTGTAACATTCCTTTTATGCATTGTAGCTCCCAGGATGCATCATCTAACTTAGCCACTAGTCATGCTGGCTGGAGAGTCCTATAAGCTGTGATCCAAAAAGGATTTTCCAGGCTCAGTCATATGCAGCTTTCCCATTACATCTCCTGGCTTTTTGGGTTTTTGCTTGAGATCTCCAAATCCTTTCCTCCACATGGAATTGGACAAAATAGCTGTGAAGACCAAAAGTTACAATTGATTCACAGGTTATAATAGCCCCCACTACAATTGGAATAATACTCTTCAAAACTGTCATTATGCAAACACTTTAGGTGTCTTTAGGGGTTTGGGAAACATAAAATCAATAAGTCAGTCTCCCTGGAATGTTCAGCTGCATGGAATACATCTGTCTAAAGTTTTTATTCCTTTCCAGTTTGGATTTGAATGTATGTGCAGCTGTACTAAGTTAATTCATTGCTGGCTGAATGAGAAGAATTCAAATTCAGTTCTACTGCCTTCTGTAGGCCCCAGAAGAGATTATATCTTAAATGCATCTGCACAGAGTTTTAGACTCCCCCCCACTCCCAACAGATGTAAGATTAAACTGTTGCTATTTACCCATTTGTTTGAATGTGAGGAAAACTCTACATTGCTAAGATAGCTCACTAATATTTAAAGACAATCTTTTCACTGTTCTTTCCCAATTTCATACATTTTAGAAACAGGCAGCTGATTTACATTTTTCAGTGTTAGTGGCGGAAGAGTAACTCCCAAGGCTGGTATCATATGAACCAACTTTCGGCCAAGAAGGAATTTGCAACACTGAGCTATACATTCCAACAAATAGAAGTCTGTGATGAGAACGCTATGCCAAAATGAACAGGCAATGCTTCCTTTGCCCAACTTATTTAAACTGTATAGTTTGCTTTGTTTTATACACACTCCGTGGTTTCTTTTAATGACTGGGGCTGCAAGCTTAGATCACATTTTATGTGAGAGTAAATCCCATCAAATTCAATGGGAATTGTATGGGCCCTAGTGCTAGACCAGCATTTCTCAACCCAGGGTGGGCCCTGGGAGGGGTGTCAGAAGGGTTACCAAAGACCATCAGAAAACACAGTATTTTGTGTTGGTCATGGGAGTTCTGTGTGGGAAGTTTGGCCCAATTCTATCATTGATGGGGTTCAGAATGCTCTTTGATTGTAGGTGATCTATAAATCCCAGCAACTACAACTCCCAACTGTCAAGTCTATTTCCCCCCAAACTATCAGTGTTCATATTTGGGCATATTGAGTATTTGTGCTAAGTTTGGTTCAGATCCATCCTTGTTTGAGTCCACAGTGATCTCTGGATGTAGGTGAACTACAACTCCAAAACTCAAGTTCAGTGCCCACCAAATCCTTCTGGTATTTTCTGTTGGTCATGGGAGTTCTGTGTGCCAAGATGGGTTTGAATAAGCTCTAGAAGTTTGATCAATCTTTGTAAAAACAATTGGGATGTGAAGTTGATGGGTATTTTTAAGACTGTGGGGGAAATAACACAATGGGTTAGATTCAGACCTATTGATATTTAGACTATTGTAATCAGTTGTTAATAATTGAAATCAATGAATCAGTCTAAGTCTCTAAGTATGACTAACTTTGGATCCCACCCATCATTTCTATTACTATCCCCCATGAAACCAGTTGTGCAACTTATATGGATGCTTTGATATAATAAACTTTTGTTTATTATGTATATAGGTTAAGCTTGTTCTGTAATGCAATATTTATCTGTCAAGTGAGTACAAGCCAGATCTTTTGTTTGCATAACCTGTTCCTAATAGGAAAGGCTGTGCAAGCCCAATTTGTCTCCCAGGAAGTTTAACACCTATCAACACTAATAGCCTTGTAATCAAGGTGACTTTTCAAAAGCAGTCTTGTCAGTTGGGCACAGGCGGGAGGCATTCATATCAAACTATTCTCTACACACTTAATCCTGTTTGGTGAAAACACACCTGGAAGACGAGAATGGGCTCCTCTCCAAAATGGTGTGACTAATGAGGTCATTGGGACAGCAAGACCATTTACTGATTTCAAGGTAGAGGAACATTTCTCTGACTTTGGCCTCCCAAACCTTCTGGACTTCAACAAATACTAGGAGCTCTAACAAGCATGGCCAAAATGAACAGGCATTCTGAAAAATTGAGGTTCAAATTTTCCAGAGAACCAATGTGTTACACCAAAAAAGCAAGATAGCCCTCTATAACCATGCAATTCAATTTGCCAATCTAAAGTGATATCTAAATAGTGGTGTAGATGGCAAACTAGCTAACCCCCTGTTCCCTTTATGATAAAAGTATGAAACTGGTCACTGAAACAGCTGCATATAATGCAAAAAGATCTCACTATGGGGGAACGGTTGTTTCCTCTGTACGCTGGAGTTTTCAGATTCCACAGTGGCTCTCAGGTGCAACTTTACCTTCACAGCCCATTAAATGGTGTTTCATTTAGGACCACAGAAAGTTCAAGCATCATCTGACAGGATGTAACACTGTGTCATACCAGAAGATGCTTCTCTTGCACGGAGAGATTCGCATGATGGGGCTCAAGTGTGGGAGTCCATTTTCCCCCCATGCTATTTTTGTACTTGACAACTCATAATGACTGATCACTCGTGGCCGAGTCTTCCAGTCTTGGTGGCGAATCCATAAATAACTGTGGAGACCTATTCTGGATCCACATGGTCTTTCAGATAGAGGCCATAGATTTCCAGATGAAAGGTGGACATGACAAGGATTTGCTTGATATGCCTTCTTCTCGGCATGTTTCTTCCTTTCTTTTGTAACTGTGCCTCTTCAGAAGCCATAGCACCATTGGCAATAGCTGGTTTCCAGTTACAATGTTCAAGGGCAAGGGCTTCCCAGATTTTGGTGTTTATATCATATTTTAGGTTAGGTGTCAGCTTATTTTTAAATCTCTTTTGATGTCCACTGACATTTCCTTTTCTGTTCTTGAGCTGGGACTAAAGTAACTGTTTTGGGAGATGATGATTGAGCATTTGGACAAAGTGGCCAGTCCAGCAAAGTTGAGAATCATTGCTTCATTGTTGGTGGACTTTGCTTCTTCCAGAATATACACATTTCTCTGCCTGTCTTTCCAAGAGATTTGCAGGATTTTTGAAGTCAACACTGATAGAATCTTTCCCGAAACTGAGAGTGATGTTTGTAGATGGTCCATCTTTCACAGACATAGAATAAATTTGGAAAGACAGTGGCTTCATAAACAAGCATCTTGGTATCTCTGTCTATTTACAGTGTCTTTAAACGTCTGTGTATTTACACAAACATATACATCTTAATTCTGTCATTCTCAAATGGTGTTGAAAGATGTGGCCAAACTGATAAAATTATGCTGATTTCTTTTTCTTCTTTTTCTTTTTCTTTTGGTGTGTATACTGTGTACCTGCAGAGATTTGGATTTTATGGTTTCCACTAGAGGGAGTGCTGATAATTCTCAATTAGAAGCTGAAGATTTTTGAATTGAGTTTAGTACTTTGCATACCTAGAGTGTAACACTAGACAAAAATTACATTATACTCACAGGAATTTGATTTACATTGGATCAGACTATTGGGACATCTAAACCTGCTGGAAATCTAGGTAGATACTTGCCCAACTTGAAGATCCTTAGAATTAGTTGGGCATCAGTCCTCTAAGTGTTACCCAAGCCTATTCATTTCCAAAATCAGAGGAAGTCATATATGTTTGGGATTGTAATGAAGACACAAGATAATAAGACAGTTGTGTTTTTTTTACAACACCAGAGATATAGCATATTGCTGGATACTTCCCAAGTCAGCAAATCACCTAGAACACTGGTTGAAATGCAGAAAAGAACAACATCCTGTGACATCCTGGATAAGCATTCCCCAACTTGATGCTATTTAGATGAATTGGATTACAACTCCAACCATCTAGTCCAGTGCATCTCGAGGGCACAAGTGTAAGAAAAACTATTGATGAAAGCCCGAGAGTCATGGAGATATATAAATATTATAGTCTAAATCTAATTGCTAATCTCAACTGAACTAACTAATTGAACCAGTGGGAGTTATAAATGTTGACTTAACATTCAACATTTGATTCAATTGTGATATAGTACTTTAGATTGTCCTTTAAATTTAGGCCCAGTGGAAGATAAAGGGTTTGAAGGAGAAAATATACTTTCCAGTATGAAAGAAAGCAAACCCTCAAGATATCACAGATTAAAACAAAGACATGGGGCCAAGCAACATAAGAATGTAGTCAAGATAGCAACACAGTAGGACACAAAGTAGCAATTTGCTTTTGTCTTGCTCTGCAGATAATTTTTTTTCCTGACTGAGGGCCTGTTCAGACATTTCCTTTACCCCAGGAGCTCCCTCAGCAAACAGGAGGGTGGCCAGACGCCGTTCCCTGTAAACATGGAAGCAATAGCTGCAAATGGCAAAAAGCACAAGATTTGCAGGTGTGGGAATATCCCGGTCCTGAGCCAGAAATCTGCATCTTCGACTGCCTGTCTGTCCCTACACTCAGAAAGCACGTGCTTTTTTAGAATCTTGGTTTCTTCCCAGGTTTGTTCCTGATTGGTTGGTTTTGGCGGATATCCTGTGGCCATCTTGGGGACTGCAAAATCCTAGGACAAAGCAGGCAGTATGAACTATGGAGTCAGACATCCCAGGACTAGCAGGTCTGTGTGCGGTCCTGCTTGCTGATCCCAGGTTGTCGTTTTTTTTGCCCCTAATTAAAGTGTACACTTTGGTGCTGGCTGGAACTGCCATGAGTTAACTGCATGCTAATAAGTTATGCACTTTGAATCAGTTTTAAGCAAATGAAGTAGGCTAAGGACAAAAGAGGAAGGTGAAAGAAGGAGAGAGAAATTGACATTTTAAAAGCAGCCCAAAAATGGGATGGCAGAGGATTAGTTGGGACTGTCCTAGCCAAATCTGGACAGTTGAAGGCTATGGGAAAGCACACAGTCCAAACAATACATTTCCCCAAATCTTGGGTAAAGTCTGAAACAAGAGAAGATTTGCAATAAACATGATAATGACTCTGGAAATTATTAGATGAGTTCCAATAATTTTCATAATGAAAGGGCCAGCAATATCCTTGGGGAGCTTGAAGAGTTTGTCTCAGGCACCAGATGTTGGCCACAGCTTGGAAAAGTTACTTAATGTTTTACAATTCCCAGAATCTCCAATCTGGGAATTGTAGTCTCAAAATGAATTTTTCCAAACTCTTGTTTGCAGATGGATGACAAACAGCAATTTCACATATATTTCCTTTGTTATTTATGCACTTACTGCATGATGTAAAGAGAGAGGATTTCGATTTTTCCCCTGTCTCCTGTGCCAAAATAATTTGTTCAGCTTTTGATACTAAGCACTTTGCCTTGGGATATGAAAAGGGTGTAATTTGCTGCTGTACTTCAGCCAGAAAATGTATTGGGTAAACCCTGCATAGGCAAATTGAGAAGAGGAACTCTAGTTGCCATTGGCTGAACAGGTAGCCAAATCTTAATTGTAAGCCTTTACATCCAGCAATGAATGTGTTAATTATGGAAGCAATACATTTTTCTAAGTATAAAATATTATACTTTCAGTACTCCAAGAATTCAGTGGTTTTACAATATACAGTGCTTGAAGACTGTGTAACTACTAATGAAAGACAGGGTGGCAGAATATATAGAATCCAGCCAGGCCTCTTATTCGTAGCGTTGCTGCAGTGTTTAAGGGGAAAGATTCCAGAGTGGAATTATTGATCCCAGACCCAACAAAAGTTTCATTTAAAATACCCGAATTATAAATTGCTCTGTGAGCTGACTCTGAAAATGAAGCAGGCTGGAAAAAACATTATAGCCTCAAGGAAAGTGTTTAAAAGGTATTTCACTGAAGATGCTGAACTAAGACAAGATGTTTCAGTTTGTCTATTACTACCAAACAAATTGAGAAACTTTTTTTGTCCATAATTTGTTATAACTCTTAAAACAAAAAAAGTTAAAAGTAGAGCTAAACACAGATGTGAAAGGGGAGTGGCGGTCAGGGGCGGTCTAAGGTAATTTCCAATGGTAGGCGAAAATTATTTTGGCGCCCCCCCCCCCCCGGCGGGCGGGAATTCGCCCCACGACGCCCCTTCAAGATGGCGCCCTACGCAGCCACGTAGGTCGCTTATATGGTGGGACCGCCCCTGACTGAACCATAACAGTCAAAGTGGTGTCAAACTACACCAATTCCACAGTGTTGACACTGCATCCAAAAAAAGGTGAGTTGATGTCACTTAAACCAAAGTCAGTGAGTCTGAATTCTACTCAGGACCCATCTACAAAGCCACATAAAATCCAGATTATCTGCTTTGAACTGGATTGTATAGCAGTGTAGACTCAGGCTGGATCAACACTGCCCTGTGTCCCAGGTCCTGATCCCAGATCATCTGTTTTGAATTGAATTATATGAGGACCCTTCCAAACAGGGCCTTTATCCCTGGATCTCATCCCAGGTTTTCTGTTTATCCCAGATTATCTGGCACTGTGTGTGTGTGTGTGTGTTTGCACTTTCAAAATGTATATATGAATATTTTCCTGATTGCTTATAGGGGCGGATTGAAAGGAACATATGACTGCCCTATTAAAGCAGCTCCATTGGTTGCCGATTTGCTTCTGGGCTGAATTCAAAGTGCAGGGCCCATATGGTCCTGCCTAGTATTTACCTGACCTCATCTCTCCTTAGGAACCTGTTCAGGTCTTAAGATCAGCCAGGAAGGCCCTCCTATCAATCCCAGCTCCCTCACAGGTGTGGTTGTTAGGGACAAGGGAGAGGGACTTCTCGGTAGTGGCTCCCCAGCTTTGGAACACCTTCCCCAAGAAAATTAGACAAGCACCCACTCTCTTAATTTTCAGGAAGGATTAAAAAACATGGCTATTTAAGCAGGCTTTTGAAAATGACTAAGAGCATCAACCACCTTAGTGGACAGGGCTTTGAAAAGCTGTTAGAACTATAATTCACCATGCTGGATAATATCCTGGTAACAGGAACTGGCTTGTTTTAAATGGTGTTTTATTTCTACTGTTTTTAGGCGGAAAATAGTTTTAAAACTAATTATTTATTAATGCTCATACTATAGTGTTATTTTGTTACATTAAGTGATATGTGATTATTGTTTGTGTTATACTATTTACTACATGTGTTTGTTTGCTGTAAGACAACCCAAGTCCCTTTAGGAGTGGAGACAAGATACAAATAAAGCTTAATAATAATAATAACACTTGTAAAATATATAATACACTTGTAAAATATTTACCTGACCTAAGTCTAGTCGTGTCCGACTCTGGGGGTGGTGCTTACCTCCATTTCTAAGCCAAAGAGCCAGCGTTGTCCACAGACACCTCCAAGGTCATGGAGCCAGCATGACTGCATGGAGCGCTATTACCTTCCCACACGGTACCTACTGATCTACTCATACTTGCATGTTTTTGAACTGCTGGTTGGCAGGAGCTGGGGCTAACAGCAGGACCTAATGCCGCTCCCCAAATTTGAACCACTAACCTTTTGGTCAACAGTATAACCCGCTGCGCCACCAGGTGTCCATTACTATATTACTATTATATATTATTATATTGTATTATTATTAGTATTGTGTTGTATGACATTATAATATTATTATCAATATGATATGCATAGACAATATATTACAGTATATTATTAGCACAGCATAATACTAGTATTATATATTACTACACTATACTATACCACTACACTGCAACATTATTAGTAATATGACATGTAATACATAATATACAATTGTACTCTATTAATGTATTGTAGTATATTATTATAACATTGATATAAAATAATAATATAACGGCAACTAAAAGTATTATTTTACATAATAAATGACTCATACGAAATAATATATTTATAATAATACTAATATAAAAGTATATATATTCATAAAATAATACAATAATAATTAATACGATTTATATGAAATCATATATATAATACTAATATAAAATATAATGATATAATGGCAACAAAAATATGAAATAATATATATATATACACACACATACAATAATATAATAATAAATATGACTCATATCAAATGAAATAATATATTTATACTAGTAATATACTAGTAATACTATAAAATAATATAATATAATGGCAACAAAATAATATAAAATACTAATATATACATATTCATACAATAATACTATAAGAATAAGTAATATGACTCATATAAAATAAAATTATATATATATATATAATAGTAATATAAAATAATTATAATATAGCAACAAAATTAATATATACACACACACACACACAAATAATAATAATACCATAAAATAATGATGATAATGGGAAGTAGGAGCATCCTGCTGGGCCTTCCCTCCCTCCACCCCTGGTGAGAGAAGGGGGGGAGACTTCCTCCCCATTTCTCTCACAGAGGAGGGGAAACCGCTTCCAAACTGGGATAAAGATCCAGTTTGGATGCAGCTTTCTCTCCTTTGTGAGAGGAAGGAAGGGGGAGAGGATTCCTCCCCATTTCTCTCACAGAGGGGGAAACCGCTTCCAAACTGGGATAAAGATCCAGTTTGAAGCAGCTTTCTCTCCTTCGTGAGAGGAAGGAAGGGGGAGAGGATTCCTCCCATTTCTCTCACAGAGGAGGGGAAACCGCTTCCTAACTGGGATAAAGATCCAGTTTGGAAGCAGCTTTCTCTCCTTCGTGAGAGGAAGGGGGAGGCTTCCGGCGCATAGTTGAATAATCCCTCGGAGCGCGAAGGGCGCCTGGGAAGGAAGGGAGGCGCAGAAACCCCGATCCTCGGAAGGCCCCTCCTCGCTCTCGGGCTCCTGCTGCCAGCCCCTCCCACGGGGCATTGCAGAGGGCGGGAGCGCTCCCCTGCCCTCTGCAACGCCCCATGGGAGGGGCCGGCAGCGGGAACCAGGAAACGTGAAGAGGAGTCTTCGAAGGCTCCTCGCTCTATAATGCCCCCGCGAAAACGGCGGCGCTGCGGGCCGCTGCGCCCGGCGAACAGGAATTCGCCCCACGACGCCCCTTCCAAGATGGCGCCCTACGCAGCCGCGTAGGTCGCGTATATGGTGGGACCGCCCCTGGTGGCGGTACAGCTCTACAGATCAAAATATCGTATATACTTGAGTATAAGCCAACCCAAAAATAAGCTGAGGCACCAAATTTTACCACAAAAAAACTGGGAAAATGTATTGACTTGAGTATAAGCTGAGGGTGGAAAATGCAACAGCTACTGGTAAATTTCAAAATAAAAATAGATAACAATAAAATAAAATTAATTGAGGCATCAGTAGGTTAAATGTTTATGAATACATACATAAAACTGTAATTTAAGATAAGACTGTCCAACTCTGATTAAACCATTATTCTAACATTCGTCAATGTAAATGTGTTTATGTATCCTTCCAATAATAATAGAGTAAAATAATAAATATAATAAAAATAATAGAGTAAAATAATGGAAATGTAATAATAATAGTAATAATAGAGTAAAATAATAAATATAATCATAATAAATAGAGTAAAATAATAAATGTAATAATCACAATAATAAATAGAGTAAAATAATAAATGTAACAACAATAAAGTTAAATTATAGATGTAATAATAATAAATAGAGTAAAATATGGGAACAGAACCTTTAATAAAGCCCATGTCTTAATTTCCAAAGCTCTTCTCTGTGCATATCTCTGTATTCAATGGCAAACTGTGAGCAACAGTGTTTGACACTTAATATATAATGCTTAATCATGTTGCCAGAGGCTGTTCTTGGGTGTTAGGGTTTGGTCCAGAACCCTCAGGCCTGGGACAACTCTCAATTGGCAACTCTAGGCATGAAAATGTCATGTTACACCTTGACTCACTGTATTATATAAAGTATATTTAACAAATGCAGCACCTTTAATGTTTCTTCCAGTTGGTTGTTATATATCAGGGATTGAAAATGGAATCTTAGACGTTCTTCCAAAAAGTATTGTGGAATAGAAAACTTTTCTCGCAGGACAATGCTATGACAAAAAAGAAGATCTGCTTCCCACAAGCAGAATGTTTCAATTGGAAATAAATTCTGATTGACACCCCCCCAATCTCCATCGCAACTAGAAATCTGGGAACATCCAACATTTCTGAGTAGTAACTGACACTATTGGGATAGGAGCAATTCTTTGGCTTTGCCTACCGTGAATCCATCAAGGAAAAAACCTTTTCCGAGCACTGTTGGCCTGTCAAGTTTTCTTCCTGATTCAGAAGAAAAAATGCAATTCAGGTCAGAGGTTTGGAATTTCCTGTGGGATGGGAAACCTGATTCCTGACTAGTTCTGAAAGGTTGCAATAAAAAAAGACAAGGATCACTTGTTTCTCTTGACCACTCCGGCAAAAAAACGAGAAGCAATGGATTTAAATTGCAGGAAGGAAAACTTGTTTATGTGAGACATTACAGCAAACAAGCTAAAAAAGAGATTATGTAAAAACCTGGTTTGTGTCTGAATGCCTCTTAGGCAGTATTTAAAGACATAGGCTGCAAATCTAAATGGAGTGTGTCCTGCACATCTGTATGAAAAGGGGTGCTAGCAGCAACTTTCCATAAAAACAAAGTAAACGTAAGCCAATTTAGGATTGCTGAAGAGGTCTGGCTACCTCAACACACTAGAGAATGAATCCACTTTAAATCCGGTTTCTGCTTCCTGCAGAATTCTGGGGTTTGTAGTTTAGGGAGGAGCCTTTAACAGACTCACTAAACTACAAACCCCAGAATTCTGCAGGAGGCAGAGACCGGATTTAAAGTGGATTCATTCTCTAGTGTGATGAAGATGTGGGAAGCATTTGTATTACTATGTTACAGAAGAACCTATGTGCAATCCCTTTTGCACATCTGAGTCACGCATAGTTGAACATTCATATGCACACCTGGACACACACATTTCAGAGAGAGTGAGTTTATTTTTAAAGCCAATGGAACATTTTATATAATCTCCCAAAGCCCTTTCTGGCTGTACCATAGAATTCTAATGTTGGAAGCCAAATTTCTCATGTCGGCAGTATCCTCCTGTCCCTGTGTGGTCCTCTATCTTCCACTGGTAGAATTGGCAAGAATATCTCCTGTGCCTCCAACTCCCCACTTTCCTGCATAGGGCTCCATAGTCCAAGCTGATCTTTTCGAAAGTGTTCTTCACAGTGTTTTTAATGGCAACATAAATCAGCAGAAAGGGATATTGCTCTGTGTTCTTTGGTAAGCATTGGCAACTTGCCAGTGACACAGTCCAGGAAGACTGCACACTTCCCGACTCATCTTGTTTGGCTAGTACAGGGTTCTTTCAATCGCCCTGAGCAATGAATCTGCTAACACCAGCACCTTTCTTTTCTTTTTGCTGCAGTTGGCAGTTAGGTTGGCTCTTTCTTTGGCATGAAGTGTCTCTTCCTGCCAGTCTCCTGTTTGCACCTCTTCACCAGTGTTATCCTCAGGAAGATGTAGGTAGTGATTTCTGAGTTGGGGTGTTTCCAAATCCATGTGCATGCTCTGTTCCTGAAGGTGTTCCTCTTCCAGGGTGCTCCTGCTGTCTAATATTTCCAACATTTCTACCCCGCTTTCCTCTACCCCCGAGGGGGGACTCAGAGCAGCCTAACAAAAGACACAATTCGATGCCAACATTATAGAATACAATATAAAACCAAAAACCTACAGCATTAAAATACATTAAAATACAATTAACATTAATACATCAAACACATTCTCTTAAGTTAAAACAGTATTTCGTCCATAACAGGAGCATTGGGCCATACCCATCAACTTGCCATTACAGATCCAGTCCAAAGTGCTGCATTGTGCTAATGTGCAAACGTCTGGTCCCACAGCCAAGATTTCACTTTTTTCCTGAATGCCAGGAGGGATGGGGTTGATCGTATGTCGTTGGAAGCACGTTCCACAGACAGGGAGCCACCACCGAGAAGGCCCTCTCTCTCATCCCCACCAAGAAGTTGGCGGGAGCAAGAGCAGGGCCTCCCTGGATGATAATAAATTACGAGGTGGGACATAGAGGCTGATGCGTTTGGACAAGTAAGTTGGGCCAGAACCGTATAGAGCTTTAAAGGTCAAAACCAGCACTTTGAATTGAGCTCGGAATTGGACAGGCAGCCAGTGGAGCTGACACAACAGGGGGGTGGTATGCTCCCTGTATGTAGCTCCAGTTAGTAATCTGGCTGCTGCCCGTTGGACTAGTTGTAATTTCTGAACTGTCTTCAAAGGCAGCCCCACGTAGAGTGCGTTGCAGTAATCTATTCTGGATGTGACCAGAGTGTGGACGACCGTAGCCAGATCAGACTTCCCAAGGTACGGGCACAGCTGGCACACGAGTCTTAACTGTGCAAAAGCTCCCCTGGCCACCGCTGAGACCTGGGGTTCCAGGCTCAGCGATGAGTCCAGGATCACTCCCAAGCTGCGAACCTGCGTCTTCAGGTTAATAACCCTTTTTGTTTTCATTACCAGTATCTTCCTGTAGGTTTTCTCGAAACAATTCTGCTTCTGTTCTATTCAAGATGCCCTTATATTCTCTGATGCACTGAAGAAATTCAACATGTAGCTTCAGTGCGTTGAATTCCCTTCCAGGAGAGGCACTACTTTACTTTACACATTAATCCAGAAGTGTAATTGGTGAGGTTTTCTGACAGGAAGACAAGTATTGCACACACACCGCAACAGACAAGGACAACTCTGTTTGCCTCCACCCCTACAATTACTTATTTCATTTGGTTCAGACTATAATCACTCTTATTGATATGGCTGCACAATCCACAAGGCACATGCCACTGGCCCTTAGAGACTGAACTCCAAAGACTGAGGCAGCACTTATATAGAGCTGGTGACTTATAACTCCACCCACAAGCAAGTAAGTGATCCTGCCAAATCCCCATCTCCTTAGGCCATGTGATCAGGAAGAGCACAAAGGCAATAATAATAATAATATTAAATTCATAGTGGCAAGTGTGATGGCACACCTGAGCCTTGGGGAAAACTATATTGTCTGGCTTTACTCGGGGACCATCTGATACCTTCTGTTAAGATTAAGACCCTTAGCAGACAGAGGCATTTTAGGCAAGGTGACATGATAACCAAAATGAGTTGACTGCAAACAAGATGAATAAAGGGTTAACTCCACCCGGGACGATCATAAGGCAACTTAAAACAATGCATTACAAAAGGGTATCTTGTTGCTTACAGTAATCTTTCTGGAGTCTTTTAAAGTCTCTCTTGCCTCTGGTGCAAAGCGATGGATTATAACTTGTTGCTTACACACTGTCTTAATCTTCTTTCCTGTGAAGCTTAGGCTGACCAAAAGCAGCTGTTGTCCTTTGGACTGTTGGTATAAAAAATACTGCTAAATGCAGGTGCTAAGAATGCCTGTTTTTGATTGTTTGGCCTAGGATCACCAGACAATGCCCCAAGCCTCTAGTGATTATAGCAAAAGTCCAGCAAGAGAGCTCTATACATGGAGATGGAATTGACCAACTAAGGCTGGACTCTGGGAGCATTTTAAGCTCCACCCAAAACTAATACAAAGGAAGCCATCTACACTATAGGGAAAGCCTATAAACAGAGGGAACTAACACAGAGGAGAGGAAAAGGTAGAGCTAAGACTTCACATCAGGGATGACAGCCCTCTTCCAAACACTAGCTCACCTTCTCTCAGCCCTCAAAGCTCTCTCCATACAATTATTCTATCCAGATCTAACAGCACATTAATCCAGAAATCCTAAAACTTCCCAGCATTCTTGCAACTAGCACTAGTAACATTCTTGCTGCTAGGTATCTTTGGCGAATGTATTGTTGAGTTGTGCCTTGGAGCTATGCTGCTTCTAACACGTCTGCCGTCATTATCATACCACTTTTCACAATTTATGGACTTGGACTTGGTAGATCCCCTGAGCCTTGAGTGTGACTTTGGACCAGTCTCTCTCACAAGGTGGTTGTTAGGATCATAGAGTTGGAAGGGACCTCATGGGCCATCCAGTCCAACCTCTGCCAAGAAGCAGGAAAATAACATTCAAAGCACTCCCAACTGATGGGAAAACTGACTTGTGTTGATTGGACGAAAGATGGGACAATGTCACGTCCCAGCCTGATTCCATAGCCAAGCAAGACCGAAGCCATATTAAACCACAGGCCTCAACCAAGTCTAAAGGGAAGCCTTTGCAGAGGCCTCCGTGTCAGCCAACAGTCAAGGCTAGCCGCAGCCCTTTTCCTTCCCAAGCTGATAAGAAGAGCTGGGGAGGCAAAGATTTGCTTTCCCTTGTACCACCAGTTGCAGGCATTAATGAGCTGACATATTTGCCTGCATAAAGGGCCTGAGAAAATCAAGGCCCCAAACTGTCCATGGGAAAGAGTTACAACGCAGTCGGCGTCTTAAAGATCAAAACAGTGTGGGACCTATTTAAGTTGGGTCCCGTTGGCGCTCCGCATCTCGTGCCAATGTTCAACTTTCCTTGCCAAGCTCCATGGAACTTCAGTCCAGGACAAGGCCTCAGAGCCTCCAAGTCGCCGTACTCTAGTATGCAGCCAAGCCATTGTTTGCCAAGGACTTATCTCGGATTTTAGCCCATTGGGGCCTCAAGCTTATCTCTTCATTTATTGGAACTTGAACTCTTTAGAACTATTGCCTTGCAATACTCGGATGCAGAGAGCATCTTTGGACTACATCTTTGATCTCTTTCCTCCTAACTACTTATTCTAAATAAAGCATTTAATCGTTGCTGCTTGTGGTGGTTTACTGAGGGACCCTCGTGATCTGGGGTGCAACAGACAATGACATTGAACTACCAATTAATTGCTCATTGAATAATATAGCACCCTACATTACCTGAGCTCTAAAGTACAGAGTAAAGCCCTTAGGTACAAGAACCAATAGAAAGCATGATGTTTGAGTGTGTGTGTGTGTGTGTGTGTGTGTGTGTGTGTGTGTGTGCGTGTCAGAGGCTACTGATATCTTATTCCATGCCGGGCAGGCTTTAGGCCTGATGCTTGAAGCTCCCCCTTGTTTTCCCACTAGAACCTTGAGTTCCACCAACTAGAGCCAGGCACAGTAAGCTCAGTAAGGTGAACACATCAAATGAAAGAACAAGGGGCTTTTGAGCACTGGCTGAGGCTGTGAGTTTGTTTTCAGAACAAGAGTTTGTTTTCACATAGAGACGCACTTCTGTCCCTCCTTACCTAGCCTTCTTAATTTCAGCTGACTATTTTTTTAAAAGGAGCAAAAGACTTTTTTGTTGTTGATTCTGTTAAACGGTAGAAAGATAAAAAAAACTTTGTTACTCTTCTGCAAATCACTTGGAGATCCATCAGTAGTTCTCAATCTGCCTTCTGTAATCATATTACTTTTCAGAAGTAATATATGGATAGGGCTTCTAACATTCAAGAAAAAATGTGGGTTTTGTTTATCTCCTGGCTGGAATAGTCTAGGACAGTGGTTCTCAACCTTTCTAACACCGTGACCCATAAGTATAGTTCCTCATGTTGTGGTGACCTCCAACCATAAAATTATTTTCGTTGCTCCTTTATAACTGTAATTTTGCTACTGTTACAAATTGTAATGTAAATATCTGATATACAGGATGTGTTTTTATTGTTACAAATTCAACATAATTAAAGCATCATGATTAATCAAAAAAATAATATGTTTAGGTGAGTATGGAAAACAGATGATGGGATTTGCAGTACCTTCAACCAATTCAGCTCTGACTTCCACAGACCACTGAGACCTCCACACAGAACTCTCATGTCAAACAAAAAATACTAGCTGGCGAGAGCGTGAGGCAGGCGGGGGAGGGTTTGCGCGAGGCCAGGCCTCGCGAGGAGGGGCCCTCGTCTGCCTTGCGCCCTCGCTGGCCAGCGAAAGCGCGAGGTAGGTGGGAGAGGATTTGCGTGAAGCCAGGCCTCATGTGGAGGAGCCTATGGCGGTCCGCCTGGGCTTGGATGGAGTGACCACGTAAGTTTCTATAAACATCCTATGCCCAGGGGATGCGGATTGCCTTCCTCTGAGGGAGAGAGAGGGCCCCAAAGACTTCACAGAATCAAGCTTCATGAAAAAAGTAACTGGGTTTATTTTACAAAGTTCACGGGCTCGAAGAATCCAAACTGTCTTACTTAGTTGTCTTCTTCAGTCTGCGAAGGGTGGGTGGTGAACGCCTCTCCTTCTCTCTCTCTGGTCAGCCGCCACGGATGGTGGACAGACCCCAGCCGCTGAACTCCTTTAAATTGAAGGGCGAGTCCTTCCTATGATGAGTCCAGGGCTGGTTGAAAAAAATGTGGGTTTTGTATTTGGTCATTAAAAGAAGGTGACAGGCCGGAGCTGGCAGCCCCGTGGCACAGTCACACGTCCCTGGTAGTCACTGAGGTAAACTCAGAGAGGTTTCCCCCTTTTATAATCTTTAGAATTGGAGGGAAATCCTGAGACCCTGATTGGCTGGGACTCTGAGGTGACTTTTTGGAGGGAAAATGCTAAGTGCTGATTAGATGGAAATACTAACTTTGGAGGGAAAATACTGGGTGATGATTGGAGGAAGGAAACAGAGAGGATGAGCCCCTCCCAACCAGGGAAAACAACCCAGCCCCAAAAACTGCAAATAGGCCTTTACAACAAATTGAGGCCTGTTAATCTAGCACAAGCACATCTATATATATAAATTTGCTCAGTCCGTTTAATGTCGTATATAGACAAACTATGGCTCGCAGAAACACCAAACTTTACAACCGACTGGACCATTACACTGGCTACAGACAACGCCAAAAAAACCGACTCTACGTACCTCCCAACACCCCAAAAAACGATCCCCAAAAAACTGCCAACGGAACTCCCACCCCAGCCTCTCCGCTGCCAGCGCAAACGTTTAGAACGTTCGCGCATGGCAGCCAGAGCACAGCGCCCCTATTCCACAGACCACAGAGCCGGCTCTTAAAACCACCCCAATAAGCCCGCGAAAACGGCTCTCCAATCCCCCCTCCCTGATCTCAGGCAAAAAAAACCACCCCAAAAGCCCGCGAAAACAGCTCTCCAGTCTCCCCTCCCTGATCTCCAGCTGCCCAGGTTGGTGTCTCCCGCTGCCGCCGATGCCACAGCCGCGCCCACTCTCCCTCCCCCCCGCCCACAGCAGCAGCCGCGGCGCCAGCAGCGAGACGCATGCGCGACTCCCAACCCTGGCGTCCCACCCGCAGCACCTGCCAGGCCTGCCTGGGAAGCGGCCCCGCGGCACCGAGGCCCAGGAGGAGGCGCCTCCCTTCCTCCTCCTCAGCCCCTCCTTCTCCGCCTCCTCCTTCCACCTCCCCCTCCGCCTCTCCGAACAGGAACAGCGTTGGGGGCGGCGGGGAGGGAGGGAGAAAGAGAGAGAAAGAAAGAGAGAGAGAGAGACAGAGGGAGGGAAAGAAGGCAGGTTGAAAGCCAGGCCCACCCAGGCACCCACTCGAGGGATCCTGAGGTAAAGACCCAGGACCAGGAAGGCGCCTCCCTTCCCCCTCTCCCCAGCCAAGGTGGGATCCTCACCGGGCAAAGGAGGCGGCGTTGGCTTCTGCTCGCCTTCTCCGCCTCCCGTTGCCCGGGCCTGGGAGCCGGCGAAGGTGGAGGAAAAAGGCTGGGCCCAAGCCGGGAAACGCAGGCCTCAGGAAAGCCAGGCCCTCCCCCTGGCTCCGCCCCTCTGTTGATTCCATAGGCCCTGCCCTCTCAGTTACCTCCGTCGGCCCCGCCCTCCGTCGGCCCCTCCCTCCCTTGGTTCCAGTGACCCCGCCCCCCGTTGACTCCACCCCTAGAGAAGGAAAAGCTGTGCTGCAGAGCTTTGTTATTAACCTTCTCAAGGCCCTTCCTACTATATAAATATTATATTTATTATGCTATGATTTATATTATTATTGTATTTATTATTATACCATTATTATTTATATTACTGTTATATTTATTGTACTATTATGTATATTACTCTTATATTTATTATACTTTTATTTATATTACTAATATCAATTATAATATTATTTATATTATCATTATATTTATTATACTACTATTATATTTATTGTAATATTATTTATATTACTATTATATTTATTATATTTCTCTTACTATTATTTATATTACTGTTATATTTATTATATTTCCCTTACTATTTATATATTTATTATACTATTATTTATACTATCATTATATTTATTATACTATTACTATTTATATTACTATTACATTTATTCTTTTATTATTATATTTATTATATTTCTCTTACTATTATTTCTATGACTATTACATTTATTTTTATATTTCTCTTACTATTATTTATATTACTGTTATATTTATTATACTACTATTATATTTATTGTAATATTATTTATATTACTATTATATTTATTATACTATTATTATTTATATTACTATTACATAAATTATAATATTATTATTTACATTTCTGTTATATTTATTATACTACTATTATATTTATTGTAATAATATTTATATCACTATTATATTTATTATACTATTATTATAGTATTATACTATTATTATAGTATTATACTATAAAATTATATTTATTATATTTATAATAATATTATTGACATTATCATAAATAAATATTTATTTATTATTTATACTACTATTATATTTATTGTAATATTATTTATATTGCTATTCTATTTACTATACTATTATTATCTATATTACGATTATATTTATTATATTTATAATACTATTATTTACATTATCATAAATAAATAAATATTTATTTATTTATTTATTTGCAGTATTTATATTTCGCCCTTCACACCCCACAGGGGAATCAGGGCGAATTACAATGTACATATACATGGCAAACATTCAATATAATATATTGTATATACATATTATATTGATACTGTTATAATGCTATACAATATAATACTACTACTAATAGATCAGAGTGAAGGGCAGGGCTGGGAGGGCAGTTCCATCTTGCCTCCACCACTGTGCATATAATATAATATATTCATATTGTATATACATATAATATTGATACTATTATAATTTAATACAATGTAATACTAATAATAATAATATATTATAATTATATATTTTGTATTACGGTATAATGTCATAGTCCAATATATATATATATATATATATATATATATATATATATATATATATATATAAAGAGCTGTCATCCTAAGTAGCCTATAGACAGCAAAACCACACAAGGCAGACACACCAAATCAGCCCACATACACACAAAACCCCACGAGGTATGTTTACCACCCAAAAAAATAAAATTAAAATTAAACAACATGACCAAAAATACAAAAAAAACAATTGGACTACAACTTCCATAATCCCCCATGCCACCGCCCACTGGCAGTTTAGAGTGTCGGAATGTTGATGGTGCTGGCCAATTAGAGGCATTATGCAAATACTCCCTCAGTTAGAATGTAGAGGCTGGTCGCCACCCCCCCCCCTCTGGCAGTTTAGAGTGTCGGAATGTTGGTGGTGCAGGCCAATCAGAGGCGTTATGCAAATAATCCCACAGTGGAAACCAATCAGAAAGCTGGCACATATCCACATACATACAAACATTCACTTTGTTGTCCCAGGCCTGGGAATACAGTGGGACAGGACTACCATACAACAAAAGGAAGATACAAATCCCAACTCATCCTGAGCAAACTGCTAAAGGTCTCTTAATGTTATCAACAAGAGGCAAAACGGCCATCTGTCAAGAGTCCTTTGATTCTGCTTTCCCACCATGTGGGTAGTAGAGGTTAGCCACAGAATATGGCACAGCAACGCGTGCACGGGTCAGCTAGTTCAATATAAACAGGCCAAGCTTAGCGCAGGCCGCAACAGAGCCCTCGCCTGCCTGACGCCCTCGCTGGCTGGTGAGAGCACAAGTAGTCGGGGGAGGGTCTGTGTGATGAGGAGCCCTTGCTTTCCTCACACCCTCACTGGCCGGCAAGAGTATGAGGCAGGCGGGGGAGGGTTTGCGCGAGGCCAGACTAGGCCTCGCGTGGAGGAGCCCTTGCCTGCCTTACACCCTCGCTGGACATGTTTTGTGGAGCCTTCCTTGCCTGGCTTGCGACCCTGCGGCAGGAGCCAGGCAAGGCAGGCAGCAATGCTTAGGAGACAAAGGGGGCAGGGCCAAAGGAGGCAGCCTCATGACCCCTCCAAAATGGCAAAACGATCCCCTGGGGGTCGCGTCCCCAGGTTGAGAACCGCTGGTCTAGGAGGAAAAAACAGTTTGTAGAGAAGCGTATTCCAAACAGCAGAATAGTCCCCATTTTCTAATTCAACTCCAGCACCATCCTTTAATTGAGTAGAACTGAATATGTTGCACCCGACTGTGGAAATAAAGACATATGGAATGTATTGGACTTATATACTGCTTCCAAATAGAGCAAGTGATGTATCACTTTTTAAAAAGTAAAATAGCACTGCATTAGATTTTTAAAACATTAAAAATATATCATGTTGGTTACATCCTTTTTTAAAATGGTTGACTATGACACTTTTTAAAATTCTTCCCGCACACCTTACAAAAAACCAAAAATTATAGCATACAAACTGAGATTACTGTTGAAAAAGACAGGACTGGGAGCTGTAATTATTTATGTGTTTATTTACTTGACATATTTCTATACTGCTTCTTGTTAATACAAACTCTTAACTGACCTACAGTAACACCATAAAAAAGAGTTTGGCAGTCTTTGTTGGACCAGGAGTCAATTTTCTACTCTGAAATTCGCAAAGTGCGGGAGTACAACTTCTGTTAAAAAATTCCAGCAAACAAAAATTAAAAACTGTAAAATAACTAGAAGTAAACTTGGCCTTTAAAAAACTTATTATTTGATATTATTATTATTTGAAGCATCATAGTATTAGAGTGGCAATAACAGCTCTGACCAGAGTGTCTGTGCATTGCAAAGTTCATAAAGTAAATTGTCATAGTTTTACTTTCATAGGTATACTGATACAGTACATGTGAGCTGGGCTTATGAACAATGGTTTTCTGGCAAGTAAAAGATAAAGGTTTCCCCTTGACATTAATTCTAGTCAAGTCTGACTGCGTGGTGGTACTAATTTCCATTTCTAAGATGAAGAGCCAGCACTGTCTGTAGATGTCTCCGGACCTAGATCATGTGGCTGGCATGACTGCATTGAGCGCTGTTACTTTCCCGCCAAAGCAGTACCTATTGATCTACTCACATTTGCATGTTCTCGGACTGCTAGGTTGGCAGAAGCTGGGGATAATGATGGAGGCTCACCCCGCTCTGTGAATTCAGACCACCGACTTTCTAGACAGCAAGATTTGCAGCTTAGCCGTTTAACCCGTTGTACCACCACAGCACCTTGGTATTGTGGCTATATCACTGTATATATACAAGGATATTTTTATAAAATTCTGTTTAAAATTGCATGGTCATTTTGAGACACCCTTTCTCATGGTGTCACCCGATACGGTCTGTTCTCCCTGCAACCCTTCCCCATTATGACACCACTGACTGGAGCTGGGAAGCTTTTTGCAGATGGCAGAGTTGTTCTGGAATATCTTAAATGGAAGCAATGGACTTCCTTGTGTTGGTTAATGTTTGAAAGAGTGAGCTTCCTTCTAATCTTAGCCATATATTTGACAAAAAAATCAATATATAGCAAGGTATCCAAAAGCTTTTAGCAAAGCTGGGAAAACCTACTATTTTGTGCAATAGCTCCCAGAATGCCCCTATCGGTATAGGAATTGGTCAAGCTAGTGAACAACTCAGGGAGTTGTGGTCCAAAAGAGGAAACCATCCCAAATTCTAGCTTTCAGTGATTTCATCCCAATGGAAACCAAATCCAAGGGATGCAGTGTTATTTCTGACCACTCTTGGAATTGGGGTCATATCCACAACAATATTTTCAACACTGTTGTCTAATCCCAAATGTTAGAAAGGACCTTTTGATATTGTAATCTAGGTGAATAGTTCACCGGAGGTAAAGAGAGTGACCCAATTCAGGGCAAACAGAGAGCTTGTTGAGACCTAGCTGCTACTGGCCCATAGTTCAGACTAGGTCAATTTGGCTTTCAATCCAGTATATGAAGCCTTATAATTTGGGTCTTCATAAGGAGAAGAGCAACCAGAAAGGAACATTACGTCCCAGCCTTTCATTCCTGGAGAAGGAGAAACATGCCTCTAAGGCACTCTACACCTGGTAAAATTTACCTCTTGTGTTTGCTGACCTGCCTTGACCTTTGCTAATGTTGGAAGTATTACATTTGTGACCATTTTGAACTGCAGGAGAGGAACTAAGTAAATGCTGGAGAAACTGTGTAATATCTACATTTACCTTACACATTTTTCATTTTCTATTTTTAAGATTTCCTTATACATTGGCCAATTTTCTCTGCCCCATTCTCTTCTATGAATTGCCTCCAATTGGGAGATCCAAAGTGGTGTTTTCTGGTAAAATTTTGGTTTATAATTATCCCAAATCTTATAAAGAGCTGAATGCACAAAGTGGTTCCCATTTTTTTTCTTGTCATACCACATGCACCCATGCCAGCCTCTTCACAGGTCGAATCCTTCTAATATTAAATGTTTACTTCCCCATCCTTTCAATGGCAGCTGGACAGAAGACAGTAAAAGGAGGGAAGCTGGACAGGGATCCTATAACCAGACCTTGTAAAAGTCTTTGCCAGAGGCTTTGTTAAAAGAGATAAAGTACAACCCTCCAGATGATATTGGATTGCAAGATCTGTTAGCAGTAGCTGGCATTGCAAACAATGAAACTCCAAGAGCGATATCCCAAAAATATCTGGAGAGCAGCACTTTACCCAAGCTTCCTTTAGATTATGCTTGAAATGCCAGTTTTAAATACATTTGGGGAAGCCTTGACTGATTTCCAGATTCGATCTATGCAGTATTCATTATGAAGGTACAAGTGTTTATTTATTTACAACATTTCTACCTGCCTTTCTCAAACCCAGAGAAATCTCAAGGCAACTTTACACATTGGCAGTTATTTGATGCCATTAAAAACAATATACAATTAAAATGAACATTTTAAAATATAATTATAAAATGCATCAAAACATTTAAAAATATTTAAACCAACATCACCACTGTTAAACCACACTATCCATAATCGTAACACAGGGCCGTTCCAATAGTCCTTGCACATAATTCTATATCTGTCTATGGCACAAGGCATACTTAGTAGGCATAGGCAATCCATGGTTCTAAATCAGACCTGGGCAAATTTCGGCCCTCCAGGTGTTTTGGACTTCAACTCCCACAATTCCTAACAGCCGATAGGCTGTTAGGAATTGTGGGAGGTGAAGTCCAAAACACCTGGAGGGCCGAAGTTTGCCCAGGTCTGTTCTAAATGGTTCTAAAGTACTTACAAAACTAGAGGGCACTGGTGCTTTGCTTCTAAAGTGTTGCTAAAGTTCTGGTGGTGAAAATTTCAGCACTCTAACAAAACTTTCAAAAATGTATTATTTCGTTATCGGCAATTTTTATGACAGAATCAATTAGGAACTGCCATTTATAATGAAATTTGGAAAATTTTGTTAGAGTTCTGAAATTTTCACCACCGGAACTTTAGCAACACTTTAGAAGCAAAGTGCCAGCGCACCCTAGTGTTGTAAGTGCTTTAGAACCATTTAGAAACATGGATTGCCCATGCCTAATAATTAGGGTAAGACTAGCCTTGTGGGTTCAGAGCCAAGCCAAGTAATGTATGTACAATCTGTGTATTTGAATCCCTTGCTTCTGTGCATGAAAAATGTATAATGAATTGGTTATTTTGTGTGGAATGAATCCTTAATGTGAAGCCTTGTGTTTGTAGATGAAATAATCTGGAAATTACTAACAAAGAAGAGACTTTTAGCCCCATGTTTCTGGACAGTTGCAAAAACACTTCTTTTATATTCATTTAAACACCTATTGTAAATATGTTTGAACACTACAGCAATGAGGAGAAGCATATTAATTTATTCTAAGATCAATTTTTCCATGTTCTTTTTTTTTTTGCTGTATTGGAAAGTTCAGGTGGCAACAAGAAGGTTTTACTCCCTCAGACACAAGGACAAATTAGCTTCAGTGTTAAATAGGTTGGCAGATAAAACAATAATACAAAATACATTTTTATATTTGCATAATGATAAGTTTTAATTTTCAACATGAATTGGCAGCGTTGCAAGAGTTTAAAGTTATACTTGCAACAAGGTGTCTAAAACACTGATCCTTTATATATGCTTCAACATAAATGTTTTGTTTCTACTATAAGTTATACACACATAAGGACAGCCTTTTTTTTCTTGCTGAACATAAAAATCTGCTGATTTCTCTAAACATTGGTGCATCCATTCAGGGATACAGTGGAAGTTCATGCACAAAGAGCTTTGCAATAAGAGGTACAGAGTAGCATGTAATTTGATGCATCTGACAGGCACTCAAACTTTTTCCCATCTGTTAAAGCCATCGGGATGCTATGGGTTGCTGGGCTTGTCTTGCTAAATATAGTGTGTGCATTCAGTGTGACTCAATGGCATTGCCATGCTAGGTTTTGACCCTGTCCACAGTAGTACCACAGCTGTGTCAGCAGGATCCAAATGAAAATGGTTCATGCTTGAGAAAACAAGAGACAATGCCTTGGCTATTGTGTGCTGAGCGTATGAGTTTTCTTTTACAGTGAAGATATGAAGAGCTGCCAAATAGCCTTTTTGTTGCCAGAGTTCTTCTGTAGCAAGCAGCTTTCTCCTCTCTAGTTGCTACTGTTAGGAATGTTTCGTACAATGTGTGACCCCATTGGCTGCATTGCTCAACCGTCTGTCCCCTTGGCCATAAGTCGGGGCCTGTAAAGGATTACATCAATGTCACTTTATGTAAATGTTCCTTGGAAGCCACTTCCCCCTCTTCTCCCTAACACGGCTATCCAAGCATTATAAAAAGAGCTGGATCTGTATAAACCTTAGGAACCCCGGTCTCATGCTGCCACTTCCATTTCAAATACTCAATTGAGGAATCCAGCTGCAGATAATAGTATTCACAATAGTGTTTGGTACTGGAGATGGGAAAGTTACCTTTGCAATTATAACTCCATCTCCCATAATACTCCAGTCAGGCACTATGGTTTATGGTCTCTGGAAATACTGGTTCAAAAGGCAAGTTGTTCAAGAACAGAGATTGCATAAAGCAGGGCTACTTAATTTTTTATCGTTTGTGACCCCTTTCTACCTTAGAAACTTTTTTGTGACTTCTTTCTGCTTGATATATTTTACATGACCCTATCTATCTATCTTCATAGAATCATAGAGTTGGAAGAGACCTCATGGGCCATCCAGACCAACCCCCTGCCAGGAAAATTGCATTCAAAGCACCTCCGACAGATGGCCATCCAGCCTCTGTTTAAAAGCCTCCAAAGAAGGAGCCTCCACCATACTCCAGGGCAGAGAGTTCCACTGCTGAACAGCTCCCACATTCAGTAAGTTCTTCCTAATGCTCAGATGGAATCTCCTTTCTTGTAGTTTGAAGCCATTGTTCTGCGTCTTAGTCTCCAGGGCAGCAGAAAACAAGCTTGCTCCCTCCTCCCTATGACTTCCTCTCACATATTTATACATGGCTATCATGTTTCCTATCAGCCTTCTCTTCTTCAGACTAAACATGCCCAGCTCTTTAAGCTGCTCCTCATAGGACTTATTCTCCAGACCCTTGATCATTTTAATCGCCCTTCTCTGGACACATTCCAGCTTATCATCATCTCTCTTCAATTGTGGTGCCCAGAATTGGACACAGTATCCCAGATGTGGTCTAACCAAGGCAGAATAGAGGGGTAGCATGACTTCCCTGGAGCTAGACACTATACTCCTATTGATGCAGGCCAAAATCCCATTGGCTTTTTTTTGCTGCTGCATCACATTGTTGGCTCATGTTTAACTTGTTGTCCACGAGGGCTCCCAATATCTTTTTCGCACATATCTTCTATATTATACCTAATAAATGTGACAATATATCTGTATGTATGTGCCCACTTCCGCAGACAGGCTCCCACTTCCACAAACAGCTTTAACCCACAGTGTTCAGAAGCCAACAGAAACCCTCCCTCCAATGACATTTCAGATTAAAGCTAGCACCATGAACATGTATTCCAACCCCTGCCAATGTCCTCCCCAAACACCATACTGCTCGCCACACAAGGAATGTTTTCATTTGGGGACAATTTCATCCTAGATTTTATGTGTTTCCTCCACCGCAGACATTCCAGTGTTTCTTACTCTGTCCATTGGTGTGGAATTTGCATGATCCTGCCCACTGCCTCTCCCTTAATCCTTTCCTACTGTTTTCAACTCTGTCTGCACAACAAACAGAGCAGAACTAATCAGCAACTAAACATACTGGAGGAGTTTGGGGGATTTACTCCACATGATGGAAGTTGTAGTTTCCCCTGCATCAAGCCAGAGTGCTGGGACCCCCACTGACAATGGACCTGGACCACATTTGGCATGCAGAACCCTCATGACCAATTGAAAATACTGGAGAGGGGTTTTTTTGGGGGGGGGGACTGGTCTTCATTTCTGGAAGTTATAGTTCACTCACATCCAGATACACTGTGACCACCACTTACGATGGATCTAGACCAAATTTGGCACACAGAACCCCTATGACCAACTGAACCTACTGGGAGGATTTGAGGGAACTGACCCATCGTCGTGGGAGCTGTAGTTTATTCTGCAGCCAGAGATCACACTGAACCCCATAAATGACGGATCTAGAGCAAACTTGCCCAATATGACAAGCTTTTAAGTACTGATGCAGTTGCAGGGGGTTAACACGGCATGATGTGAGTTGTAGTTCACCTTATGCATTTGTAAAATTTTAAAAAATGACTTTTTCAAATAACCCAGGCAATACTGGGTACCCAAGCTAGTTAATAATAAACATAAATGTAAGTTAAAACAGTGTGCAGTAGTGGCTTGAGGACTGAACTATGGCCCTCGAGACCAGGGTTTGAAACCCTGCTCACTCATAGAAACCTACTGGATGACCTTTGGCAAGTCACATATGCTCAATCTCGAAAAAAGGCAAAGGCAAAACCCATAATAGGTTCATGTTAGGGTCACCATCAGCTTGAAATGACTCAAAGGTTCTCAACAACAAATAAAAAATCACTGTCATGACTAGTATTGCACTAACCAATTCTCTCTTCACATCACTATGTGCTACTTCTAAAATAGGTGTGCAATTTACTTAGATTTGACTAAATCTTTGTGTATCTTTGCTAACCATATATGGATTTTTGGGGCTAAAATTCTAATTTGTAGCAACTCAAAGGTACAAGTATTTGATTGGGTATGGGTATTCCACCATATAGCCAAGATCAGGCCAATGTATTATATGTGCAAAGTGGTTGGATATTTTTGTCCAGTGTCCTAATTCAATGCAAAGCCATGGGAGCAGAGTAGAAAATGTAGCTCCATTACGTATATAGATGAATATTCGTGATCAATGCACATCTATTTGCCTTTTCTGAAAATGTTAGAAGTCTTTCAATGTATTTGACTGTGTATTTAGTTGACATTTGCTTTCATGTTCAGCTGTACAACATTACTACTCCTTACAAATATTTGAAAGGATGCCATAAGGAAGTGGGAGCAGGCTTGTTTTCTGCTGCCCTGGAAACCAGAACACAGAGCAATGTGTCACAAGAAAAGTGATTCCACCTGAACATCAGGAGACCATAAGAGCTGTTCAACTGTGGAACTCATTACCATGGAGTGTGGTGGAAGCTTCTTCTTTGGAGGTTTTTAAACAGAGACTGGATGCCCATTGGTTGGGCGGTGCTTTGATTGTGCCTTTCATACATGGCAGGAGGTTGGACTAGATGGTCCATGTGGTCTCTATGATTCTATGATACTAGGGTGATGTAGCACTATCAATGAGTAACTCCACATAAGGACATTCACATTATACAGCCCTGCATAGGATTTTGGCCTATGTCTCCTAGAACACAAAAGATAATTTTCTCCATCCTTCCACCACTTTGCATGTATCCAGCTCTGTCCCCCTTCTTCCCCATTTCAGCAATTAGATTGTATTAAAAAGAAAAAGAATTAAAGAAGGCTCAGTCAGCCAGATGTCGACTTCTATTTTGTGAAATTATATCTCCTGAGCAGATAGCAAAGGGCATTTATGTAATTTCATTCACTGATTTCAGGTCTCTGATTGAATTAATATAAATCTACTAAGCTATAAGTGTCAGTGTATGTGCCTTCAAATCTCTATATAATCTCTCTCTCTGTATGCATGTGTATGTGTATATAGATATATGTAATTTATTTGTATTTAAATAATATAAGGTAAAGGTTTTACCCTGACATATTGTCGTGTCCGTCTCCCTTTCTAAGCCGAAGAGCTGGCGTTGTTTGTGGACAACTTGTGTGTCACGTGGCTGGCATGCCTGCATGGGTGGCTTTACCATTATCTGAAGTTGAGAGAATGTGACTTGTTTAAGGCCCTCCAGGGGTTTCCAAGGCTAAGCAGGTCTCCCGAACTGTGGTCCAGTGCTTAGACCAGTTCTTCATACTGGCTCATGGTGATTAGTCTTAGCTATCATTTATAATTATTATTTTCTTATTATTTTAAATCAAACTGGCTTATTTTAATGAGTGATAGTCTCGGTAAAGGTAAAGATTTCCCCTGACATTCTCCTGACATTTCCTGAGTCTAGTCATGTCCAACTTGCGGGGGTGCTCATCTCTATTTCTAAGCCAAAGAGCTGATATTGCCCAAGGGCATGTGGCTGGCATGACTGCATGGAGTGCCATTACCTTCCCACAGAAGCTATACCTATTGATCTACTCACGTTTGCATGTTTTCAAATTGCTAGGTTGGCAGAAGCTGGGCCTAAGAACAGGAGCTCACCCTGCTCCCTGGATTCAAAGTGCCGACCTTTCAGTTTGTTAAGCAGCTCACCTGTTTAACCCACTACACCACCAATATTAAAAAATAAAAATATATTAATCTCCCTCTCTCCCCTCTACATATACATATATATTCAAATGTCATATATTTTAAATGTATTCCCTATGCATGTATGTTCCCCAGAGATCACTACGGTTTAAAGAACATAACTTATTGGAAGTCCCTTCTGTTCGCACTTATCACCTGTCCTCTACCAGACAGAGAGCCTTTTCGGTGGCAGCCCCGACTCTTTAGAATGCCCTGCCAGATGAGGTCCGGGCCCTTAGAGAGTTGCCTGCATTCCGAAGAGCCTGCAAAACAACTTTATTTCGGCAGGCTTTCAATCTAAACTGACCCAATGTAACTAGGTGTACTAGGGGTGACTTTTATTGTTGGTTTTAGTATTGTTTTTATTGTTTTTTAATGTATTTTATTGTGAATGTTGCCTTACGTAAACTGCCCCGAGCCTATTGGGATGGAGCGGGATATAAAATTGAATAGTAAATAAATAAATAAATAAAATAATATAGTCAAGATAGCCCAACCCAGGAAATCTCAGTTCAAATGGATGATGGGCCTTGGAACCATTTCTCTTTGAAAGACCTCTACCTGTCTGCCTTAGTTGCTCTCTGTACAAAATGTGAATCACAGGTGACTCCCAAAGCAGTACAGATGATGCACTATAGCACCAGTGATTCATACAGAAATAAGTGACTCAAACTAAAAGTGCTACATGTGTCTCTGAGGTACGAAGGTCAAAGATGTAGAGAGAATGACAAGTGTCAAGGGAGGACAATGACAATCTGCTAAAAGCCATGTCCTGCCCGCAGATAGGTGCGGCTGGGAGCAAACAGATGGGATAGGGCTCAACAATCTTCTTGCTTTCTTCCTGTAAAAGGTAAATGGAGGGTGGTTAATTCCAGTTCTGCTGGAAGAAGAAGGCTTATTCTCTCTGAATCTGCCATCTCTTACACAAGCAACATTAGGTACGGCTAAGCAGTTTGGGTTTTCAGATATCCTACCTTTTCCAAGACTCATGCCTGGTAGAGCCTTTATTTCATGTAGGGCCAAAGTACAGGGAGCACTAAGGTGAATCATATCCTGGCTTTTGCCATCTTTCTGATTCAGCTTTCCATCTCCCCTGTTTCTTTTTTGCCTTTGGTGCATCTACAAACTGAAAGCAATTCCACTGCTATTTTTTGAATTTCTATTCAGTTAATGTTGACACAACCTACATTGAATGAATTTGCTTGGGGTGGAACGCCTCTTCCCTGGCTCCGTACCCTATATTTGGCTGGGGTAATACGATCCCAGTTTTGCATCTCTCCATGAAATAATGAGTGAAGATTCCTGCAAGATGTTTGAAATGAAATGACACCCCATGTTTAACGGATAAGGCTTTCCGGTGGCAAAACACAATCTTGGCATATTTGCCGTCTTCAGCGATTCCTTTCGCTCTGCCAAGTCTGGGACTGGGCATCATGCAGAGATCTAAGACATTGTGATGACACAAACCTTGAGTTTTCCTACAGTAGGTTTTGCAAAAGCTCAGAGATTTTCTGACAGTCCTCTGGTGAGGTTTTTCACTTTCCCAGATTTTGATGCACAGCTCAGTGTGTGTGCTAAATAAAAAAACAGAGAAGCCACAGTAATTAAAAAATCATGGTGTCGGAGAAATAATTGGAGCAAGGAGTACAGGGGAGGGAAGAGACGGAGAATCTGACGCGCAATCAAACCCAGAAATTCCGCTTAATGATATTCTGTATCATTAAGGGAAGTGTGTTTTAATTTCATATATATATCTTTTGTGTAACCTCTCAGTTTAGCTTGCCCATTGTTTGAAGAGCTGAGTCAGCAGTTTCATTCTGTTATAGGAATGTATTCACGAACGGGAATCTCACTGACTCAGGAGTTTTGGTACCCACCCATTTCTGTAAAACCACAACTCAAAGATGCCATCTTATAAATTAGTCAGGTTCGGCACTACTAAGCTACAAAAGGAGAATTTTTTTAAAAGGCAGCCTCAACCGAGCTGGCCATGACATTTCAAAATGGAACAATGTGTCTTGTTTTGCAGACAAGACAATGTTGTCTCGTATTTTCATAAAGTTCTTTGATTCTGTTAAGTGGAGGGATAAAATGCTGTTTCGAAGGTCACAAACATACGCCTAACTTCACTGAGTTTGAACAAGAAAGAAATAAATGAATTAATGTGAAGTTGCACCCATTCAGTTTTGGTGTTCAAAATCACAGTTTTGAAGTTCAAAAGATCTGTGAATGCCCTGATTTGGTATTAAACATAAAATCAGAATGACTATAAGGCCTAGGGTGCACCTGCTCTGTAGTATTAATGCAGTATGATAGCACTTTAACACACACACACACACACACACACACACACACACATATATATATATATATAATTTTATACATATAAAAGGAAGACGAACAAACAAATAACATCGCATCCCATTCACCTCGACTCAACATGCATATATCTAGAAAGGACAGACCTAGAGTTCTAGAGATAGATAAACATTACATCTTACATCCCACAGAAAACATCTTCCATACCCCAGGCTATAATGTTTGCCTCCCAGGCATTTGTTAAGTCTTTATTTTAATATTCCTCAGTTCTGATATTTCACTCTGGTAAGGTTGGGTATGTCCTAAATTTCAGTCCTTCCTTCTTCTACTCATTATATATATTTATATTTGCTTCTTTTAATAAATTCAATGAACTTGTCCCATTTGGTATTTATTGTGTTATTTGTCCATGTTCTGTTTTGCGCCAACCTCTGGGTTAGAAGGTCCATATTCATAATGTCCATTGTTTTTATTATCCATTCATCTACTGTAGCTGTCTCCTTCTCTTTCCATCTACGTGCAACACAGATTCGCGCTGCTGTTGTCAGATAGAAGAGAATCTTATCCTCGTTGTCCTTAATCTGGAAATCAAATATTCCTAATAGGAAGTATTCGGCTTAAACTCGAATTTCATTGATAGAATTTCGTTCACCCTCTGAAAGATTTCAAGCCAGAATTTTTTCACCACCTTGCAGTCCCACCACAAGTGTTGAAAGGTCCCTGTTTTTTTCCCGCATTTCCAGCATTTGTCGCTGATTTTTCCTTTGCTGAATTTCGCCAGTTTTTCCGGGGTTAAATACCACATGTAGAACATCTTGGTCCAGTTCTCTTTGATTTCGTTGGCGTGATGCGTATTTTGAGCTTTTTGTCCAAACCTCTTCCCATTTCGCCAGGGTAATGCTATGACCAACAAGTTTCGCCCATTTGTTCATCACTTCCTTAACCTGCTCACCTTCCAATTTCTATTCCAGGAGCTGCTGGTACAGTTTTTTGATTAATTTTCTCTCTGTTTTTAGTATTTTGTCCCAAAATGTTTCTCTGAGTTCGAAACCCCTTTTTTAAATCAGTTTTGTAATCCTCCAGTATCTGCCGATATTGAAGCCATGTTATTTTTGGAATCGCTGTTTTCAGTTCTTTGTAGGATTTTAACTCGGCCTCCTGATTGTTGTTATTTAGAAGACATTTGTAGCTGAGCCACTGATCTGGGGGTATTTCTCTTTTGTGGTTTGCTTCGTTGGGAGAGAACCAGGTGGGCGTCTTGCTGAACAGCCTCTCTTTGTACTTCTTCCAGACCTTTAGCAGAGCTGACCTGATAAAGTGGTTGTTGAATCCTTTCTCGACTTTTTCCTTATCTCTTACCAGGTAGCTATGCCACCCTCTACGTAGGTCCGCTCTTTCCAGCGTTAGGATTTTTTCCTTTTTCAGGGTTACCCAGTCCTTAACCCACACTAGGGCGGCTGCCTCATAGTACACAGATAGGTCCGGTAGAGCGAGTCCTCCTCTTTTTCCGTTATCTGTTAGGTGTATATAGCCAATTCTTGCTCTTTTCTTTTGCCAGATATATTTTCTGATGTCCTTCTCCCATGCGGTAATTGTGGCCCTTGACCTTAATATTGGTATTGTCTGGAATAGGTACAGAACTTTTGGCAATACGTTCATTTTTATTGCCGCTATACGTCCCAGGAGAGATAGGTTTAGTTTTTCCCAGCATTTCATTTTCTCTTTGATCTGTTTCCATATTTTGTCGTAGTTATTTTTCAATAACTGGGCATTGCTGGCTGTAATTGATATGCCTAGGTATTTTACTACTTTGGCGATCTTAATCCCTGATTTTCGTTGGAGTTCTTCTTTTCCTTTCCCTCCTAGGTTTTTGGTTATGAAATTGGTCTTATTTTTGTTGACTTTTAGTCCGGCGACTTCCCCGTATGCCTCAATTTCCCTCCACCAATTGTCCCATTGTTTTATTGGGTCTTCCATGACACATACCAGATCATCTGCATACGCTACTGTTTTAAACCTTTTATTCATTATTCTAAGCCCCTTAATGTCTTTATTGTTTCTTATGCTTTCCAATAGCACCTCTATTGTTAGTATAAAAATCAATGGTGATAGAGGGCAGCCTTGTTTGGTGCCCTTGGAGAGCTTGATTTCTTCCGTGCTATTGCCGTTCACCAGGATTCTCGCTGTTTGTTGCCTGTAGATTGCTTTGACCGCATTGATGAAATTATAGCCAAGATCCATTTCTTTTACTAGTTCCACTACAAACCCCCAATTAACTTTATTGAAGGCCTTCTCGGCGTCGAGGAATAGTAGGCCCATCTCTTTCTCGTTATGTTTGTCGAAGTATTCAATGATGTTAATAATCGTTCTTGTATTATCTTTAATTTGGCGATCCGGCAAGAATCCGGTTTGGTCTTCATGGATTCTGTCCTTCATTATTACTTTTAGTCTCTTTGCCAAGATGCCCGAGAATATCTTATAATCGTTGTTAAGTAAAGCTATTGGTCGGTAGTTTTGGACTTTGGATGGGTCTTGGCTTTCTTTGTGGATCAGTGTGATGGTCGACTCTGTCCATGATCGTGGCATCTTTTTTTCCTTCATGACGTTGTTCATTAGTTTTTTTAATGGGGTTGCTAATATTTCAATAAAGGTTTTATAATATGTTGCAGTGAAGCCATCTGGCCCGGGGGCCTTGTGTGGAGCTAGGTTTTTCACCATCTCTTTTATTTCTTCCTCCGTTATCGTTCTATTTAACGCCTCTCTCTGCTGTTCTGTGATTTTTTTGACTTTCCTCTTTCCCAGGTATTGCAACACTTTCTCCTTGGGAATGTTGTCATCGGTATACAGCTCTTTATAGAATCTTACAAATTCCCTTTCTATGTCTTTTTGTTGTGTGTAGCACTTCCCATTCCCTTCAATTTTTATAATTTTTTGTTTTTGTTGTCTTTTCTTTGTTCTCCAGGCGAGCCATTTCCCTACTTTGTTGGCATTTTCAAATTGGTATTGTCTCATGTATTTGAGATTTTTTTCCATTTCTTCTAATTGAATTGTATCAATTTGTTTATAGAGCAGTTCCAATTGCAGTTTGATCTTTTTATTTTTTTGGGTTTTTTTGAGCTCAGTCTCATTTCTGACAATCTCTTCTTCTATTTCTCTACGTTTTCTGTCCATCATGTTCTTTCTCCATGCGTTTTGTTGTAGGAATAGTCCCCTCATATATGCCTTGGAGGCATCCCAGATCACTTCTGGAGATGTTTCTTCTTCTGTGTTGAGTTTGAAGAATTCCTTAAGGAGTTCGGTGTTTTTCTCCCGACTCCTTTGGTCTTTTAATAGAGAGTCTTGGAGGCGCCATCTAAATATTCCCCCTATTCTCCTTTCCAGATCTATTATTGCTTCCATTGGGGCATGGTCTGAGTTTATTTTTGTCACGATGCACGGACTTGGCCGGCCCCTTAATCACACACACCGAGACGGGCTGAAGGCTAACTACTTTATTGAATATAAAAACAGTCCAAAAGGTAAATTGTCCATAGAAAAGGTAAATGCAATCAAAGGCTTGAAGCAACAAGGTCCAAAACAGCTTGGCAAACAATCCAAAAGCTAATGCAAGGCTTGAGCAAGGCTCCGCAAGGCAAGGCGGGAACAGGAACAAGGCAAGGTGAATGCAAGGCAAACTTGGTGACCACGAGCCAGCTCGGCTCCGTCGGTCCACTTCGCTAACACGCCTATTCAGAAGAGACGTGGCCGAAGCACTGGGGATGCGTTCCCACGCCTGCTCTACTTAATCGTTCGGCCGAGGTCCCCGACGCTCTAGGCCCCGTCTGTCTCAATCTCTACTGACGGACCTCGGCCTGTCTGTCTTGCGGTGCCATCCCCTTCTCCCAGACTCAATGCTACTTCTCCTATCAAAGGTTCGACCTTGTCTCTCAGCAGCTGGGTCACTATCTACATGAGAGCTCTCCTCCCTAGAATCTTCCCAGGCGCTTTGATCCATGTTTTCACTCAAAAGCTCCTGTGACCCTCTCCCCCCCGGGTGCTCATAACTCCCAGAATCACTATCCTCCATTTGCACCTGGTTATCTAAATCTTCGTCAGGGCCAAAACACAGCTCTTCCCATGCCAGACTCTCTGTGGGCGAAGGAGGACCGCTGATGGGAAACTGCCCTTCCCACCCTTCCAAATCCTCTTCTGAATCTGTCTCTGCAGCTGCAGGCCCCAATGCCAAGGGAACCCCGGGTCCTAGCCCCTGCTCTCCAGGCACAAACGAGAACTGCTGTGCTACAATTTTAGGGAGGATTTTAGTTTTGGCAGTTTTTAGAACTAGATCTTTGGATCCCCACATCATGTCGATGCGGGACCATGATTGGTGTCGGCTAGAGTAGTATGTATAGTCCCTTTCTTTCCTGTGATGATGTCTCCACAGATCCTCTACCCCTAGTTCGCCCAACCTCTTTTGAAACATTTTGAAAGTTCTCCTTTGGACCGATTTCTTTTATTCCGCCCTCCTTGTATTTTCATTCTATCTATTTCTCCATTGATCACGCCATTGAAGTCGCCCAGGATTAGCAGTTGATCATATTCCTGCTCTAGTATCTTGGCACTGAGTGAGTCAATGAATTCGTTCTTGGCTCCATTCGGGGCGTAGATGTTGCACACCAATAGATTTTTACCTTCACACTCAACTATAACCCCCAACATTCTTCCCTCTTGATCTTTAAATACCTGTCTGGACTTATATTTTTCATTTATATATGTGGCTACTCCTTTTTTCTTTTCCCCACATAGTGAGACGAAAACCTTGCCCAGCTGTTTTTGTGTTAAATGGGAGGTGTGGCTATGTTTAATGTGTGTTTCTTGTAGCGAAATGATGTCATACTTCCCTTTCTTTATTTGATTCCAAATTTTATTTCTTTTATTTGGGCTGTTTAACCCATTTACATTATGCATATATATCTTAATTTTTGGCTCCATTTTCTTCTTCTGCTTTCTTCCCTTCCTCTTTATCCTCATCCCTGTTCATTGGTAAAGAGAAGTCAGTGGGTGATTTTTGTCTAGGTCTTTTTTTCTGCCTTTCCGTATAGTACTCTTGTGGGCTCTGTTGGTCTTTCTTGTTAGGGGATTCTTTGAACCTTTGTCCGTTTTTGGTTGTTTCTCTTTCCTTTGCTAAATATTTGTCGTAGAAGGCTCTCGCCTTCATTTCTGATGTGAGCCAATGCTTTTCTCCTTCCCATGTCACCATTATTCCTTCTTTTTCCCATCTAAATCGGATGTTTTTTTCCCTTAGAGCATCCGTTAGGTAGGAGTAGTTTTTTCGCCTCTCCAGAACAGTTGTGGGGTGTTCTTTCATTATTACTATTTTTTTTCCTTTGAAGTGAACTGGGGTTTTGGCATTTTCCTTGAGGATGTCATCTCTAAAGTATTTTCTCCCAAAGCACACTATGATGTCTCTTGGTGTATTTTGCTTCTTGGCGTAATTTGAGTGTATTCTAAAGACTCTGTCTACATTAGTCTCTGCATCTTCCCTTGTAAGTTGCAGCATATCTGCCACTATCTTAGTTATTGTATCTCTGATTTTCTCATTTTCCTCTTCCTGGACATTCCTGAACCTCAATTGGTACTCCTTCTCTTTCATCTCTAGGGTTTCCTGTTGTTGTTTTAGAGTTGTTATTGTTCTTTCCATTGTTTGAATGGTCTTTTCCATCCCCTTCTGTTTTGTTTTTATCTCTTTATTTTCTTTGAGGCATTCCCTCTGTCCTTGATTTAGTGTATCTATATCTTTCTGCATCTTTGAGAGCTCCTCTCTTACTGCTATCTTCATTTCCTCTTTCATGTCTCTTTTCAGTTCTCTCCTTAGTTCTTCCATATCCATTTTGATGCTGCTATATTGCTTGTCTTGTTTTTCATTTACCTGTCTTACTTCAGATTGGATTTTTAAGATTTCTTTCATTAGATCCTTCATGGTGAGTTCTTCCCCTACAGAGTCTCTTTTTCCCTGTGGTTTTTTGTCCTTATCCCTGTCCTTATCCATTTTCCCCTTCGGAGTTGTCATGTCTTGTCTTTCTCCTTCACCGTGAGTTCTTATCTATCTTTCCCTTTGTCTCTTTGTTTTCAGTTTTGCTTTGAATCTTCCTTGTTGTCCCCACTCTCCCGGGGGGGGGGGGAGAGGGGGTGTTGAGATCTATCAGGCTGTAGACTTTACTGCTCCTCTGCTCTTTAGCTGCTTTTAGATGCCACCGGACAGAGTTGACGTATAAAGTTTATTCCTCCTCTTTCCTCCTCTTTCTTTGATTCTGTAGATTGTTGTAGGTTGCTGTTATGGATCTTTCCTTCCTAGTTCAGAGAGTCAAATAGATAGATGATGTATTTGGCGCCCACTAGTGCAGAAAAATACGATATGATATAATTAGGTCATGTGGGTTATTGTCCTCTAGTGGGAGCTGTAATTAACTCCTCAATCTTAGCCTACCGTCTGCCCTAGTTCCTTTGTTGATAATTGACTATTTCTCTCGTTGTATTAGGTTTTGTGTTGAGACTTTTGGGTCAAAGATCCTTAAGTCCTCTTATCTTTTCTTTCCCTTCTTTCCCTTATTCTAATAAGATACTGTCCAGTAGAGTGTTGTCTTGGCCTAGATAGTGGTTCTCTTCCACTCCCTATCCCTTCTTCTCATTATTTATAGGGGAAGGTGTGGGCAAGTGCAGGCAGGTCTGTTGTCTCATCGCCCTTCGGCACTCCCCATTGTCTGCCTCCTTGATCTCCCCTTTTGCCCGTTTGTTCACTGATTTTGTTTCACTCCTTTCCCCTGCTCCACCTCCTGTCGTTTCTGATGCTCCTCCCCTTGTCTTGCTGCTTGCTGCCTACGTCGATCCGCATCGGTCCTTTCCCTGCATCAGCGCGTTCATATCCCGTTGGTCCTGTCGCTCCGCCCTCTCCAGAGTCGTCTACGTCACCACGTTGTCCCGCGTTGTCCCACGTCGTTCTTGTCAGCGCTCCTCCGCGCCGCACTACGCCTCCTCCGTTGGATCCTCAATCCTCGTTGTTGCGTCCCCACGTTGTCCCGCTGTTCTACGTCGTTTCTCCACGCCTCGTTGGGCACGTTGGGCATGCCACTCCTCCTTACTCCTTTACCCAACTTGCTTTACTCTCCACCTCAGCGTGTTTTTGTGGGCTCCTCGGTTCCTACTTCTCTTACTCCGAGGTGACCCGAAATGGCCTCTCTTCCCCTCCAGGTAGGATAGTTTGACCAATTTGTCTATGTTCCTCCGATCCCTTGCTAGTTCCCAGCGGTCGCTTGCGTCGCTTGTATAATAGTATAATAGTATTGGCTGCGCTATATTGCTATTGCATTTGCTTGTCTTTTAATTGTTGTGAAGGACTAAAAGAGTACCCAGCCCATAGTTCTTATCCCTTTACTTTCTCATCTTCTTGGCGGCTTACCGTCTTGTTGGTTTCAATTGCGGTTGGTTTGCTGCGGTTTGCCGCTTCTCCAAAGTAGTTAAGTTCTATATCAGTCCATCCGTTGTACCCCCCCCCCTCAATTCAGGGGTCCTTGTCATCACCTCTGCCTTTTTCTTGCTGCTTCTTGTCTGTTTTTTAGTAAAAATAGAGGCTGGTGTACAGGCCCAGGTATCCTGGGCGTCCAGTTGCCGCGCTGTACAGCCCAAGCAGCTTCCCGCCGTGCCCATCAGCCCTCTTCCGAGGGGCGAAGATACTTGACAGGTTGCACCTCCTGGGTTTGCACTTCGGGGGTATCAATCCACCCCGTGAAGGAGGGGCCCTTGCCCCTCTCAGCGCCTGGCAGTGGGAGTCTTGCTGAGGAGCCTCAGCAGACCGTGGCGTCCGCCATCTTGCCTCTACCGGAAGACCGATAGCACTTTAACTTTCAAAGTGGTTCTCAACCTGTGAGTACCAAGACATCATGGCCTCCAACTCCCAGAAATCCTAACAGCTGGTAAACTGGCGGGGATTTCTGGGAGTTGAAGGCCAAAACACCTGGAGACCCATAGGTTGAGAATCACTGGCTCAAGGCTTTGCAATCACGAGAACTTAGTTTTACAAACCCATTGGCCTTCTCTATCAAAGTGTGTTGGTGCCTCACCAAACTACAAATCCCATTCCTATTGCATTGAAACATGGAAATTAAAGTGGTGTCAAACTGCATTAATTTGACAATAGAAATCCACCTCTAGTGAGGGAATTGTGTCAGACTATAGCACTGTTCCAGGCTCTTTAAACCAGGCACGAGCAAACTTTGGGCCTCCAGGTGTTGAAATCCAAAACACCTGGAGGCCCAACATTTGCTCATGCCTGCTTTAAACTATCTTAGTATCTTTGTTGTTGATGGTTAGTTGCTGTCAAGTCAGCTTAGACCAGTGATTCTCAACCTGTGGGTCCCCAGATGTTTTGGCCTTCAACTCCCAGGAACCCTAACAGCTGGTAAAGTGGCTAGGATTTCTGGGAGTTGTAGGCCAAAACACCTGGGGACCCACAGGTTGAGAACCACTGGCTTAGACGTATAACCCTATGAATGGCAGATCCCAAGACACCCTGAAATGAACAACCATGACGTCCTTAGTGGAGGTTTCCCTAAATATCCTAAAGGTACCAGATCCCAACTGATCTTAGAAGCTAAGCAGGGTCAGTCCTGTTGTTGTTATCTTTATTTCTACCCAATCTTATCTGCATGGGGACTCAAGGTGGCTTACAACAGCATGAGCATTTGAATGAATACCAGCCTATTCAATCAAAACTTTATTACGGTCACAGACCAGCACAAAGCGGGGCACTTCTCGGCCTTTTGGCTAAGATCAAGTGTACCAGCCTATTTATCCATGGTATCCATAGAACTGCAGCAACAATTATTCCATTCTCAGTATCAATAAAATATTCAATTGCCAGTGCATTTGGGTTTTGTGCATGGAATTCAGCAAGGAAGAAGACAACTGCCACGCTGTCATACATCTCATGTTGTTGTTCTATGCCTTCAAGTCAACTGAAATTTATGGCGACCCTGTCTTATGGCAACATTATCTTTCTTCACTGTCCAGCTTTATAAACAAACTAGAAATAATATGATCTGGATTATTCTGATTTTGGTGTTTAATTATATTCTTTGACATTGAACATCTTACCTGGCTGATTTTCCAAGGTGCAACAGGTGATACTTGAGACATTGTGTCCTACCATACATGTCAGGTAGATTATTAAGATTGAGTAATGAAACACTCCTCTCTACTCAGCTCAGGGACAGGCATCACTTAAAATTGGCTAGAGATGGCACATTCTCAGGCGTGGCACCAAAACTTTGGAACTCTTTGCCAGAAGTGATAAGAGCAGCCCCCACCCTCTTGGCCTTTAGGAAAAACTTGAAAACTTTTACTGTATGGAATAGCTTTTAACAAATGGTGACAGAAGCCTAGGACCTTGTACTTTATAATCACATTTGACCTCCCTGGGTATTTTAGATGGTTTTAATTATTGTTGATAATTTTATGTCTAACAAGGACCAATTTGGGATTATTTTAATGGGTTATTTATATTGTTATAAATATAAATGGAGCCCCTAGTGGTGCAGAGGGTTAAACCGCCAAGCTGTTAAACTTGCTGACCGAAAGGTTGCAGGTTCAAATCTGGGGGGTAGCCCGAGCTCCTGCTGTTAGCTCCAGCTTCTGCCAACCTAGCAGTTAGAAAACATGCAAATATGAGTAGATCAATAGGTACCACTCTGGCGGGAAGATAACTGCGCTCCATGCAGTCATACCAGCCACATGACCTTGGAGGTGTCTACGGACAATGCTGGCTCTTTGGCTTAGAAATGGAGATGAGCACGGTTGTTAATATGGTGTCAAACTGCATTAATTTTACAGGGTAAATGAACTCCAAGTCTTAGGTTGTGTTTACACTGGTCAGTAAATCTCAGTCCAATCCAGAGCAAAAAGGTCTTCTTCTTTCATCCTGCTGCAGAACTTATTTCTTGCATGTTCTCTTTCTGTTGTTTTCCCTTCCCCTTCCCTTCCTTAAGTCTCAGAAACAGCCTGATTTACAGAAATCTGGCAGGTGTAATTTTTCTTGGCATGGAGATAAAGCAGTGGAAAAACTGGCACCTGGTGAATTTCTATCCTTGTTAAAGGCACAGGAGCAGAAGCAATGAAACACCCAACACCCATATCAAGGCTCAGCTGGGTCTACAGGACACACTACAGTAATACCTTTGGAGGCCGTGAGTGCAAATATCTCACCTCAGCACTGACACGAGCTCAAAGGGGTCTGTGTTTTTAAAAGGCATAAATGAGAGCTCTCTCTCTCTCTCTCCATGCACACATATAAACACAGAAGCTGATACACTTGTCTTATATAAAGCGAACAAGAGGGTCATAGTGAATTAGGACTCAGCAAGACTTTACGAGGAACCCTACCACTGTTTTTAAGAGGGAGGTTCAACCATGGCAAGCAGGTCATTACTGACTACTTGCAGGTATGTTTTTTTTCTCAAACCAATGAAAGCATAGTTGTTGTTTTTGTTGTTGTGTGCCTTCAAATCAATTAATGAGGTTAACAGGAGGTTTTCTGTGACTTGTCCAAGTTCACCCAATGGGTTTCTATGGCCAAGTGAGGAATTGATCACTGGTCTCCAGAATCATAGTTTAATGCTCAAACCACAGCACTGTACTGGTTCTCTGAAAACAAAATATTTTCATTACAACAATCACCATTACTTTCATTGTCATTCTCCAGCTGAAATTGGTAACAACCCTAATACCAGGAAAGCAATAAGAATAGATTAAATCACTACTGACCAAAAGGTCATGAGTTTGAAGCCAGCCCAGGTCAGCATGAGCTCCTGACCATTAACAGTCTACCTTGCTGTTGATCTATGCAGCCCAAAAGACAGTTGCATCTGTCAAGTAGAAAATTTAGGTACCGCTTTATGCGAGAAGGCTAATTTAACCAATTTACAACACCATAAAACCTTCCAGCAGTGTACAGAAGAATGAGGAAGTACTCCATCAAAGGACTTGGTGTCACAAGTGGATGGTGAAGTGGCAGCTCCCTCTGTGGCCAGAATTGAGCATACCCTCAGGAAGCTGGAAAAAGCTGGAATGTTAAATTGCTTCTGTGTCTGTCTATAGATGTTGTATGTCTAATGGCATTGAATGCTTGCCATGTATATGTGCATTCAAATCCACCCTGAGTCTCTTGCGGGGTGAGAAGGGTGGAATATAAATACTGTAGACACTAATATAATAATAATAGCTTTATTGGTCATTGTGCTATTGCACAACAAAAATATATGCCTACCCCCGCACATACCACAAAACAACACATCAATCCATCAACACTCCTACCGCCACCACCAATGCTGCATCAGTGTGAAATTATGGAGTTCAACATAGCCACAAGTCTAGGATAAAAGCTATCCTTCAATCAGTTTGTCCTTGTCTTTGTCACCCTGTACCACCTGCCAGATGGCAAAAATTAATAAAAGAATATACTGGGTGAGATGGATCCCTAAGAATACTCTGAGCTTTCTTAAGGCAGTGGGAATTATAAAATTATTCCAAGGAGGGGAGAAAGAGGGCAACCTATGATTCTCTGTGCAGAGTGGTGACCCTTTAGAGCGCCTTCCTGTTTGCCACTATGCAGCTACCAAACTATACACATATGCAGTAGATTAGGACACTCTCCATAGCACAGTGGTAAAAAGTCACCTGCAGTTTTTCATTCAGTTGGTGGTTTCTTAGGAGTCCCAGGTAGGACAGTCTCTGCTGGGCCCTCTTCACGAACGCTGGCGTATGAACACCCCAGGGTCTCGGGGCTCTCAGTTGGCGAAGTTTGAATCTTCTGCCATGGTCTGAATGAAGATTTTGCCGGGGGGGGGGGGGGGGTTGGCTCGACATCATGTGTAGAAGGAGCCTAAATGTGCCCTTTTCGGAGCAGCTGAAAAGTGGATGATCAGAACTTTCCCTTCTAAATTGGGACAGTTGGAGGCTATGTTATATCTATTTCTGCTAGCATATTTGCAGACTGTAAACAATCAAAGCAGTGCAAAGCAGTAGTATGTCTGAGTCTGGATCTTTGGAAAATATCCAGGGCAGGAGTCCCCAAATTAAGGCCCATGGGCCAAATGCAATCCTCCAAGGTCCCCTGCCCTAAACTTTAGACTTCAGGTCCATGGCTTCCTTAGGGTCACAAAGACATTTTTTCCTACTACTTTTAGAAAACAGGGTCCATTCCTCTCCAACCACATATTGATTTTAACCTATCGGAAACAGATTTGTTGTAAGGCATTGATAGGGAGAGAGAAATGTTGGTTGTGGCCATGTAAAAGGCCTCTTTCACAAGACCAATAAGCCCAGGGGTCAAAATTATCTTACTTTACTGCTAGTGAAAACATATTATTGCCTGTCCCAAAGTTGAATCAAGTCTTTTCAACATGATTTAATTATATACTGTGCTCGTTTGTTTTCCTGTGCAAATCCAACTGAAGTAAAATAGATGCAAAGTAGAAAATACAGTTTTTGGGAGGGAAATAAAATTCCCCACTAGGTTTATTTATTTTTATTTATTCACAGCAATGAGACCCTTTGTTTCAGTGTAACATAAGCTTAAATTATTTGTAAAGGACGGATAAGTCTTGGCTTGCAGGTACTTCATTGATATGCTCTTGAGATATAACAAAATACAACCCGACATTAAGGATATCGCTTATAACATGTTCTTTGTCTTCCAGATCCTTTGTTGGGGACATAATGTTCAGGGAGATATATTTGTATGAAGAAAAATAAAGTGATATAGTCAGAGTTCAGTACAAAATAAGGATCATGATAATAATACCATACAGCCAGACACTTATTTCATTTGAGGAGAGCCAGCCTAACAGTGCAGATAAAACTCTTTTGCAAAGATGACCTCATAACTCACAAAAGGCTTCCCTGTGTGTGTTTTTTTTTTTTATCAGAGAGAGAGCTAACAAAAAAAAACTTTTTGGATTACCAGCCCCAGAATCTCACAGGCAACTAGGAACTGTAGTGCTGTTTCAAGGTACTGGTCAAGGCATCCCACAAATTCAGAATTACATAAATCGCTGGCATCATACTGAAAACTGTCACTTTAATGGACAGTATCCATGAAAACCTATGCCATGATAACATTTGTAAATCATCAGGGGGTCACAGTATTGTTTCTCATGTTTGCATTTTCACCTATAGGTCTCCACCGTCACCTACGGGCCTACCACCAAGACCCTTCCCTTTTTAGTCATCAACGCGCTTGTAGAAAGCGTGGGATGAGTCCTTCCTAAGAATCTTCGTTCATGAAGTAGTGCCATAGATTAAGCAATGATGCTATTGCTTAGCACTATCTATAGGTTTTGCCTTGAAACTATAGTCTATCAGCCATCCCTAAATGATGATTTTGAATGAAGGCACTAACTATACTTTAGTCCTAAATATGTTTTGCATACCTTGCAACTGCCCTAATTTGGCAGGAAATCCCAATCAAACCCCTGTTTTCCCATTTTCACCCACTTTTAATGTATCCTAATTTCCACTCTCCTTGTCCCACAGTCTTCTTTTGCTCTCAACATACATACTTAAGTTGCTGCAAACTGAACTCAAAGTACAAATGCAGGACTGGGAAGAGAGGAGGGGCGGAATCTGACCCTTCCCAGTAACCACACAAACTGCTTTGGTCTTTCGAGTATGTGCATTCTTTCTCATCAAGAACTATTGCCATCTTCACCACACTCTGATGTTTCTTGGCTTTTCATCTCTGTGAAGTGCTGGGGAGTATCAGTTTGCTCAAATCAGATGCAAAAGCTAAGTATACTTAGGCAGACAGGTGGGAGCGAATTAATGAGAGGAGAGCAGAGAACTGACGGCCCTGTGGCACATTCTCAGAATCTAATTTGGACTGGAATATTGCAAATGTGCCATGAGAATTAAGCCATAATAGCATGTCTGTGGCCACTTGCTATTGTGGCCTTTTAGCTAAGGCTAGAAATCGAGACTTTCACAGCAATAGTGTATGCTATTCATAGATCACACTAGCTCCTATGAAGGAAGGTTTGTTTCAACTCCAGATTTCCCAGAATCATGCCTGGGCTCCAGGTGTTCCAGAACGAATGCTTTAGAATTCTTGATTCCAAAGTTGCGTTATTAAATTTCTGGAAATTTTTGATCCCACATATGGCAATAATTATGAGGATTATGGCACACATGGGAGATGTTACTGGAAGTAATCTCATGAAAACAAAGCGCAATACCCAGGTTCTGAAATTGCACAAGGATGTGTTCAATAAATAGGCAAACTCTCAAGAGCTGCAAAGAAAGAATGTAGCACTTTTACTTTTCATACCAAACCCGTTCCCTGACAGTGACTCATACACTACAGAATGATCCCAAACAATCTAAATAGTTACACAGAAGTCATTCTGGTGAAATAACATCCTCTAAAAAAATTGGACCTGCCTTTGGCATCTTAACTGCTTTATAGCTGAAGCGGAATGTTTTTCTTTATATTCATGTGTTCCTAACATGGTTTTGATAATTTACTTTTGCTTTTATTTTATTTGAACTTATTAGTTTAAATAAATTTGACTAGTGAGATATACATTTAACAAACAAAAATAAATGTAACCTAAAGCAACCTAAAGGCCCCCTGATGGTGCAGCGGGTTAAACCGCTGAGCTGCTGAACTTACTGACTGAAAGGTTGGTGGTTTGAATCCAAGGAGCAGGGTGAGTTCCTGCTGTTAGGTTCAGCTTCTGCAAGCCTAGCAGTTTGCAAACATGTACATGTGAGTAGATCAATAGGTACTGCTTCTGTGGGAAGGTAACAGCGCTCCATGCAGTCATGCCGGCCACATGATCTTGGAGGCATGTATGGACAATGTCGGCATTTCAGCTTAGAAATTGATATTAGCATTTAATGGCCTAGACAAGAAACCATCAGGGCCAGCTAATCACTTCCCAACAAAGGATTCCCCCAGGCAGTAAGAAGCCAGACCTTGAAACTGCTGGGCCATTAAATGCTAATCATGGTGGTCAATTGAAATATTCACACCTACCTAACAAATAAGAGTTCTTTCTCCCACCCTGGACATTACATAGATATGTAAACCTCATTTTCCTAGTTTCCAACAGATGTCACGACCTTTGAGGATACCAGCCATAGATGTAGACGAAATGTCATGGCCATACAGCACGGAAAACTCACAACAACCCGATGGCATTGAAGTCACATTTTGTATCAGAAATTGTTTAGTTGGTTTGAAGGGATCTCGGTGGAAGTAAAGACCACTCCCCTCTCGGCCATGCTAGGACTGAAACAAAGGATATTAAAAAATTAAACTTCATAAGCAACATCTGGTACAATATTTAAGTTTAGAGATTATCAATGTTTTAAGAATTTTTAAGTACCAAAGAACCTTTAAAAGCCTTTCAGTCCAATGACTTGGATCACTGACCTAAAAATTTCCATGAGATAGAATCTTAATAGTAGAGTAAGAATGCTACAAAGTCTACTATCTAGTGGAGATCCCTGTCTCGCTTTACTGTGGAATTCTTTCATTTTCCTTTAATTTCTGGATGGGTCACTACTCCCTTGCTGTATGAATGGCTATGTGACCATTTCCCAAAGTCTTTTCAGACTGAAACATGCTTACAGTGAGGTTGAAGTTAAAAAAGACTAGAAAAAAAGGATGTATGCTCTAATTCTTTGCTTGGTTTCAAACATTTCAATTGTCATGAGATCAGTAAGCTAAGTATGTGTCCTTAATCACATCTGTTTGGAAGTAAATTCTTTTGAAACCAAAGGGGGTCTTAATTTCCAGGCATGTTTAGTCTTGGGGATAACAACTGGCTTGAATCCAAATATTGTGGTTTTGCTGGTTTCTGGATTAAGATGTTTCTTTTATCAGATTACTGGCAGACTGCTGTTTTGAGAAAATAATGTGAAGGCTAATCCTGGCAAGAGGGTTTCTGATGACTGTTAAGACTGATGAAAGAACCAAAAGTGAGGTCGTGCTCTTGGCAAAGTCCATTGAGCCTTGCCATGTGCCATTAATAAGACTTGCCTGATACTGTTTGTTCCAATCTTGTTGCCCTTGGAACTGAATTTTCTTCAAACTGCCATGGTGTCCTTGGACATCACAATTGCCCTTCATTTAGCTTTGTTCCTGTCGGAATGTCCTCAACAAGATGTGTATGCAGGCAGAAAGGCCGAGACTTCTGTGTAAACACACACCATATTTACATTGCTAACATAATCTGCTCTGAAGATGCAACAGAAAACTTGACTTTACCTCCAGGCAAGAAATGTATATATTTTAGATCTGGAGATTATCTTCTCCTAAAGAGCTTTGAGTTAGGTTTGCTGAAATAATAATAATAATAATCATCATCATCATCCATTGGAACTTGTCCCACAAATACCATCTGCCTGTGACAAAGAACTGGTGGGATCGCAAGCCTGAAAAAGTTATAGAAAATGAACATGCCAAATTACTCTGGGACTTCCAAATTCAGACTGACAAAAGTCTTGGAGCGCAACACTCCTGACCTCACGATCTTGTTAAAAAACAAAGTATGGGCTAGAAGGGCATACATCCCATGCGTAGCCAAATTTTATCTCAATTCTAGGCATGGCACTCATTTGCACTTTGCTTTGGCCCAGATTAAAGATTTTTATTTTCTGAAAAAGAAAAACAGGTCTGTAGCCTCTTTGGGAGCTGGGAAATGCAGCGAAATGTGTAGGCACACATCCATCAAATTATTTTGCAAGAAACATGTCCACCCAGGAATTTCAGGCATGAGGGAAGTGAGAGTGAGCCATGCAAGCAAAGGAGTGCAAGAAGTAAGGGAAGGGTGCAGCTACCAAACACACTCCACTACGATTTCCTGATGAGTTACACTGTTGTTATAGGACTTCAAGTTTAATGCCAACTCTCTTGATTTTGTGTTGTCGAAGGCTTTCATGGATGGAATCACTGGGTTGCGGTGAGTTTTTCGGGCTGTATGGCCATATTCCAGAAGCATTCTCTACTGATGTTTCACCCACATCTATGGCAGGCATCCTCAGAGGTTGAGGGATCACAATGTCCTTTGAGAGAGATTCAAATGATCTTTAAATGTCCATGTGAAGGATCTTCTTCCAGCAGCCAAGAAGCAAAAATACAAAATTGTCTTGGCAAGCTCCTGCACAGAAAATTTAAACAGGTAACTGTTGCCAAAACTCCCAGGCTCAGCTAGCTTCTGGGCATGGTCCAACCAATCAGCTTCATGCATTGCATGTATCAATTAACACACTCGCCAACTGATTTTTACATGCTCCAACAGTATTACTTTGAAAGTAGTTGTTTTACTCTAGAAACTTCATTTTATGGCTGCCACAAACTATGTTGAATTTGTTGGGACTCTATAAGATATTCCCTGAAAAACTATTAACAAAGTTTAATAAACCTTTCCCCATGTTTTTATTATATAACCAATTAGGAAATGACATTTACAATCCAGGAACAAAAATCGTGTTATATAGTAAATCATTCTTGGATGCCGCTCCCACAGCTGTAACTGAGAATTTTTTTGTACTGAATGACTTAATTATGTGGTCAAAAGTTTCTCTGCAATGCATCTTTCTTTCTTTCTTTCTTTCTTTCTTTCTTTCTAAATCTGCCACATGATGAATATGTGAATCAGTATTAAGTCTGTGTTAAAACCATTTAAAAAGACAATCTAATTTTCTATTTTCTTTTTTTAAAAAATCAGTCATTGTGGTTTGCCTTCTGGAATACTATTTGGTTTCTTTTTCAGGATGTTCCCGCCATTCCTGCTAGAACTCTAAAATTGGTTTCTATATCATTAAATCCCAGTAGGGTTGAGGTTTTTCTGTTTTAGATTTGAGGCCTTCATTTGTACAAGAATACCAGTAGGAGGTTATTTTAGATATTCTGTGAAGCAATGCCGAGGAATGGTATTGACATCTATTGAAAAAGAGTTGTGTGATTGTTCAGCCTGTCAAAGTAATCCAATTGCCAAAAGACACAGTTCAATAAGCAGAGCTGAAAGATGTCACTGATTTTTTTTAAAAGACAGAGTCTGCAGGATGGAGCTTTCACATCCTTTGCTTCCTCCCCTTTTCCCTGGATTTCTTTATTCTGCCCTCCCTCCACCCAGTTCTCTTATGTACGCCAATACTCTTCTTATAGACTTGCATGAAAATATTTTGACAACACTATGATCAGGTAATTTCTGCACAAATATATATATATATACACACACACACACACACACACACAGAGAGAGAGAGAGAGAGAGAGAGAGAGAGAGACAGACAGACAGACAGACAGACAGACAGACAGACAGACATACAGGGTAGCAATTCCCAATCTTTGCTCCTTAGTTGGGGCTTCTGGGAACTGAGTTCCAAAACATCTGAGGAATCAAGGACTGATCACTATTGCCGTTGACCATCCTTTCTCTTGCCTTGGTCTTTCTTGTTGACTCTAGGCTCAGTTCAGCTATTGGCAACCAAAAACTGTTGGCCTTCCCTGATCTCACTCTATAATGACAGATCACCCAATTAAAATCTTTCTCCTGAAAAAGTAGGAAGCCATGTAGCATATAATTACAGCATTCAAATTCAAAGGAAAGCTGGTAGGTCTGTTGCTGCAAGTGGAGAAGGTGGTGAATTCATGTTTATTTGATAGTTGTAACTATCAAATAAACATGACCTGTTCTTGGTAAAGGGTTGACACCAGGAAAGGACTGGCCTTTATACACTGCAAACTGAAATTGTGGGAGAAGCAGCTCTAAAACATTAATGTACTTGCTTCCTGCATGTGACGGTTGTCTTTATCCAGGTTCACCCCAAAGCTCCAACTTCTAAGGACCTCATCACATGGGCAAAAAGCCCTGACCTTGGATACTGCTGAGACACAGCCAGGACATAGTCCACTGGAGCCCATCACATGACACAGGGCTACTTCCAGAGGGGTTTCATCTTGGCTCAGTTGTGGCTGCAGAGGCAGGTTTATAACAACAACAACTTTGTTAAACATAATAAAAATATATTAAACTCTATAATATATTATTTTGGCCATAAGTAGTTCTCCTTTCTTCCTCAGATCCATAATTCTGTCTGTATTAGCTCAAAATCCTTACTGTATCGGTTCAACAAGCTTCTGCTTCAAATTCTGTCTGAAAACCCTGGAGGTATGTCTCTGCTTTTGATACATTCTGTTCCTCCGCAATTCATTTTCACAGCTTCCTGGCTTGCGATGGGCAGCTTGGAAGCCAAGTCTGCCTAATGCCTCTTTCATACCCTTGGGCAATAAGTCCAGCCCTGAATACCAATAGTATAATACGTATTAAAATGACAAATACGTGATTTTACCTTTTTACCATTTGCGCAGGGATACAATGGCAATAAGAGGTCCAATTCAGCTGATCCATAAACCATGCACATAGTCACTTAAAAAACACTCAACAAACCCATCCAAGGATATACTGTAGATACCATAATAACTTGAATACAATAACCAGGAAGATATGGATTCAAATCTCCATATGACTATGAAGATTACGGGTTCTCCCCTCTGCAACTTCTTTCCAGCTAATCTGCCTTATAGAGCTGCTGGAAGATAAAAAGGAAAGAAAGAACTCTATGAGTTTCATGAGGGGAGAAACAGAATTAAAGTGCAGTAAAAACTAAAAGCCCCCATTCTTTCTTAGGTTTTTCAGATCTCCAGGCTTTGGCTGAAGACTGAAAGAATTGCTTTGTTTTTCTGGGTCTCCAGGCAGTTAGAGAAATCCCAAGCTTGAAAGAATACCAGGGAACACTGGAAAAGGGGGAAATAGATTTTATATATGAGCTGGTTTAAAAACCTAGATGGTGGTATCTGTTTCCCTCTGTTTTTAGTTGACACCAGGGCATTCAAGTTATGCATACAACTCCCATGATTCCATAACATGAAGCCATGGTAGTTACAATGTAGTTGGATGCTCTCCCCCTCTCTCTCCCTCCCCCTCCCCATCAATAAAAGATAGTTCATAATCAGGGAATTCATAGTTTTGCCAAAGACACCAGATTGGAATGATATAACAATCTGCAGAAGGACTAACAACCACAACAAGGACCACAACAAGGACCCTGCATGCCCCTTATCTTTTTATGAACCTCTGTATATGTCCCATGTCCCCAATACTTTCATATATGTATGTATTAGGGTTGGTTTAGAACAAAAAAATTGTGGTTCTAAAAACAAATGGGGGGATTTTTTTATGCTTAACGTAATGACTTACAAAAAAATTTCAAAAAAATTCTTATTTGATATGTTATTACTTACAAAATTTTGTAATTCGTTCTAAATTGTCCAAAGCAGGGAAACAGGACTGACACTGTTTTAAGCACAGGCAAATCAAGGGGCAACATTTCCCTTCTTCTCTGGAGTGCAATTCACTGGGACCTATTATTATTATTATAAAATGCCTGGGCCTGCTTGGAGGGAAATATAATGAATTATTATTATTATTATTATTATTATTATTATTATTATTATTATAAAATGCCTAGGCCTGCTTGGAGGGAAATATAATGAATTAATATTATTAATATTATTATTATAATAGAATGCCTGGGTTTCCATGGAAGGAAATATAATGAATTAATATTAATATTATTATTATAAAATGCCTGGGTTTCCTTGCAGGGAAATATAATGAATTAACATTATTATCTATATATATAAAAATCGAGACGTCGTGGGATGTCCTTTATGCATGGCCAAACTACGCTCCCCACAAACACCAATCCAACGAGACTCATTCCCCAGACCACGAGGTATTACCTTAACACAAAAAACCCACCTCCCTACCTTCCAACCCCCCAAAACAAGCCCCCAAAAACCGCCCATTGCCGCCCGTTCTCCGCTGGCGCGAGCGCAGAACACAGGGAGAACAATCGCGCAGGCGCACTCCAAAACCACCTCCCCCCCAACATACCAACCCATCCCGTCTCCCTCTCTCCCCACTCACCCTGAACCTTCGATCCGGCCCCGCGGAAGACCCTAAAACTGCCCCCCCAACTCCCCCATAGCCACCAAGTGTAGTGGCACTTGCGGCGCACTCAGCCACCCCACCCACCCCCACAAACATCCCTCGCCCTCAGTCCTCGCTCAACAGGTGCCCGGGTCCAGGAGCGGCTGGAAGGCGACAGAGGACGAAAAAGCTAGCGGAGGAGGCACCCACGACGCAACCCGGGTTCAGAAGCGGCGGGAAACAGCGGAGGCACCAGACACGGCCACGGGACTACATTTCCCAGAAGGCCCCGCACGGATCAATGGCAAGGAGGGCGAAGGAACAGGAAGTCGCCGTGCGGGGCCTTCTGGGAAGTGTAGTCCCGTGGCCGTGTCTGCTGCCTCCGCTGTTTCCCCGCTGCTTCTGAACCCAGGTTGCGTCGTGGGTGCCTCCTCCGCTGGCTTTTCGTCCTCTGTCGCCTTCCAGCCGCTCCTGGACCCGGGCACCTGTTGAGTGAGGGCGAGGGGATGTTTGTGTGGGTGGGAGTGGCTGAGTGCGCCGCAAGCGCCACTACGCTTGGTGGCTATGGGGGTTTTGGCTATGGGGCTTCCCAGGAGCAGGAGAGGCAGAAATCCCCCACCAAAGTTGCGAGGCTGCGGCCCGGAAAAGAGGTGCGCTGCTGCTTCTCCTCCCCCTCCAAGACCTTCTTCGCCTCCCTGCTTCCATTCCCCACAATGCTTTCTCCCTTCGAGGAATGGGGAAAGGAGAGGGAGGCTTCTCTCTCCTTGGCCAGGGCAAACCTCTTCCTCCCTTCCCGTCTCACTCCCCCCCCCCAAACACACACACTTCTATGCCACTCCTTCCCCACTCCCCCTTTCACACACATATATACATACATACACATACATACACACATATACACACACACACACATATATACATATAGACACATTCACACACATATATACATACACACACATACATACACACATACAAATACACACACATATATACATATACACACATTCACACACATGTACATACACACATATACAAATACACACATACATACACACATATACATGCACACACCAAAATACACATGCACACCCACATACATACACATATACACACATGCACACAAATATACATACACATATATACACATGCACGCACATATACATATATAGACATACACACCCACCAAGACCATTAGTAACATCAATTCCAACCCTTACACACACAGACTTTCTCACATCTCCTAAATAGGGCACAGCAACGCGTGCCGGGTATAGCTAGTTATAATAAAATGCCTAGGGAACCCTTGCAGAGAAATATAATGAATTAATATTATTAATATTATTATTATAATAAAATGCCTGGGGAACCCTTGCAGGGAAATATAATGAATTAATATTATTAATATTATTATAAAATAGTTGCCCACCTCTGGTCTAGGACTTGCTTCTCTAGTGCTCTTCTCACTCCCTCACTCCAGCTTTTCCCCCTTCAGTTTTCCAAACCACTCTAGGAACCTCCGTTTGTCCTCTATGGTTTTTCGTTCTTCTGAAGTTTTCCTTCTCCTCTCCGTGTTCTTCTCACTCCCTGCTCCCTTTCTTTCAGCCTTACTTATGTCCTTCTGCTCTGTCCTTCTATCTAGCCTAATTTCCTGGGGGTTTAAACGGCTTTTTTCCTCTCAATCCTCCAAGCCGCTCTAGGGGTAGCGCTGTGGTTCTCTATGGTTCCGGTTGCTTTTTCACTTCCTGGAGGAAGGCCTTTCACTTAGTTTAGGCTCCGGCCATGCAAAGGCCCTGATCTGACTGTGAGTAATGTCTGGAAAGCTATTTTGGAGGGGATAATTTTCCTGTTAGAGGGGCATCCAAAATAATTACAATAATAACGAAAATTTGGGCCCACGAAGTGCGGTAAACAAAGTCCACTTCCGGTTTGGCGGGAGAAGTGCGGTAAAGCTCAAAATTAGCATTTTGAACGGATCTAATACGAACTAATTTAATTTCTTCATCCGAAAACCCAACCCTAGTATGTATAAAACATGAGGCAAGGTGACTTTTTATGAACTCTGGGCAGCACTTCCTGACTCAGGTGCCACAAGCTGTCCTGGGTCCCCATTCTGCTGAATGGACTCTCAAGCATTTCACAATACAATGTTCCCTCACTTATTGCTGGGGTTAGGTTTCAGGACCTCCCACAATAAGTGAAAAACTGCGATGTAGGGATTCTCTATTTATTTTAAAGAGAGACACTATTTTAAGTCTTTATAAACTTAAAATAAAGTGAAGGGAAGGAAGGAAGGAAAGGCCCCTCAAGGCTGGAGGGAGAGAGGACTGAGGAGAGAAAGTGCCTTTCTTTGCTTCTACTGTTGCCACGCCTTCTTGCACACCATTGGCCGAGTGGCAGAAGCGGGGCTCAGGCTCTCATTGGACAAGTCACACCAGCCCTCAGCTACTCCTCCAGGCTTGCTGACATCAGAACCAATCACAGCAAAGCCGGCTTAGGAGGAGAGCATGGGAGATTTGAATGGAAAACCAGTATATAATGTCTTGTTCTCTGTAACTGGGCATGGTGGCTCTTCAGCAGATTACTGCAGCCGTCATCCATTTCCAGCTGGAACAGAAATAAATACCTCAATGGTTTCTGCTTCAAAAATAGTTGGCCTCTCTTGCTGATGTACGTGCTATTCCACTACCATTGTTTTAATCTGATGACATGGTTTTAATGTGATGTTTTAATTGTTTGTTATAGTTGTATGTGAGCCGCCCCAAGCCACCTGGGAGTGGTGGCAAACAAGTTTGAATAAATAAATAAAATAAATAAACTTGGTGAAATTTATTCTGGAATATTGGCTTCTCTTTTCTCACCAGGCTAAATGCACAGTAGCTTGGATCTCACTATCCACAGCCAAAAAATTGCTCAACAGCAAAAGTGATATCAAACTGCATTCATTCTACAATGTAGATGCACCCTTGGAGTCTTAAGTCTTGTATCTCTTCTCCAGTCCCGGGGACGAAAGGGGAGGAGAACCTCAGGGTGATAGGATTGCCTTCCAAAGTACATATGTCTATGTTTTCATATACACAGTGCTGCTGGAGACTGCTTTGGAGTTTGTTGCTCAGAGATGAACTTGGGGAATTTTATTTGTTTGGACTATAACTACTGTGTATTCTTAGGAGCAATGCTTGCACAATTTATTAAATGGAAAGCTTGCAGAACTTAATTTCCAACCAGAGAAATATTTTCTCATTGTTGTTTATAGTTTGAAGGGTGTTTGTTATTAAAAGTACATGTTCTGCATCAATATGATATGTGTTCAATGCTTCATGAATAATGACATCAGCTAAGGTGGAGATAATCAATGTGTCTCAGGTTCGGGCCCAGCAATATCAAGGGTGGAAATATTCCACAACTGGCAAGCCTATGTTGAATGCAGGGCCAACCTAGAGTTCTGCTTTAAATAGCAGCATTCATGCCCTTTATGGAATTCTTTCCCTGTTACAGAAGAGGTGAGGAAAGAAGACTAATGCCCAGCAGAATAGCTCCCCCCCACACACACACACACACACTGCATGGAACAATGCACTTTCTTAAAAGGCAGGAAAAATACCTGCCTGCAATTCACTGTTTTTCCCTAATCTCCTCTCCACACCCATTTCCTTTCTTTCCTCACTTCTCCCTCTCTCCCAAAAAAGAGAAAAAGGATCCACAATAAATAAGCAGAAGGCTTTTAAAGCAGAGTTCCTTGTTCTCTGGCCACATAGTCAATAGCAGAGAGACTTTCATGTTTACACTGTCATGCCTTGCCAGACTAAAAGAGACTGAAGAAGTAGACAGAATTTACTGCCTTTATTAGATCTGCAGCTGAGCTATTGGGGGGAGAAGCATCATTTCTGTACTGTCTGTCTCCTGGCTGAGCTCTGCTACAGGTGCAATATCCTCTTTCTCCTTGCTTTCTCTATTTTTTAAAAAATTCTCATCCTAATCATGCACATTAAAGGGGGAATCTCAGAAGAGGTCTATTTTCCCACTCAGTGCCTTTCCCACAATCACCTTGACTGCAAACTCTAATCAGACCTGGAATGCACTGTGCATCCCAATTCTGTGCAGAGAAAAAGCAAATATGCCTCTCTGAATAAATTATTCAAATTATGGTATTAGCATAGAGTTATGTCATGCATTATTCATTCTCAGTGTGGTAGGAGGCAGCAGCCAGTGTGTGTGTGTGTGTATGATGGAATTCAGAATCTGATGACAAAGGCTGTTGCGTCAAAAGGGAAAGGAGACACAGAGATGTAGCCGGAGAAGACTGCGGAAACATTGGGTGCTTAGGAACCCCATGGTTGTCAAATCAGCTGTTTGCTGTGGATGATGGGAGTTATAATATGATGCACCTGGAGGACTCATGGTAGTGGAAAGCTGTTTTGCCTGATTAGACAACTTGGGAAAGGTGGACAAATTATAATACCTGGTGTTAAGGTGAAATGTTTATGCATTTGTTTATTTCAATGTTTATAAACCACATTCCTCATCTACATGTCCATAATGTGGCAATCAAAATGCAGGCTGAGAATTCCTTATCTAGAATTTCAAGATCCAAAATAGTCCCAACATTTGAAATTGCCCATATGGGTGGCTGAGAGAGTGACACCTTTGTTTTCGGATGCTTCAATGTACACAAACTTTGCATAAAATTATGAAAATTATATAAAATTGCCTTTAGGCTTTGAAATATAAATGGATTTTGTCTTTTGCTTGGGTCCCATTTCCAAGATATCTCATTATGTCTGAATATGCAAATATAGGTATTCCAAAATCCAAAATGCTTCTGATTTCAAGGAATACTCAACCTGTACAAACATGAATGCAAAAATATAATATTATAACAAAATGCTAAAATGTAAAGGCCTGGAAACACACTTTCACACTGTGTAGAAGCAAAAGTGTCAATGAAGCATTAAAAATCACCCAATAGGATGACCAATAAAGGAAAGACATTAAAAGTAATTTAAAACCAGTGTGTTTTCAAAACTTTTAAAAATAGTGTAACTCAAAGAACCAACTATTCCTTGGAGCAGGCATGGACAAGCTTCGGTCCTTCCAGGTGTTCAATTCCCAGAAATCCCAGCAAGTTTACCGGCTGTTACGAATAGTGGGAGTTGAAGTCCAAAACAACTAGAGAGCCAATGTTTGGCCATGCCTGCCTTGGAGGGAGGTCTGTAGGATGGGGTAGGATGGTGGTAAGAGGAATAAGCCTATGGGTGACAGCTATAACTCCCAGAGGCCCTAGCCATTGCTAACAATGGTGAGGAATAATGGGAACTAAAGGTCAATAATATCTGTAGGATCACACAATTTCCACATCTCCAGTAAAATCTTTTTTTTTAAAAGTACATTAGTAAGTTGATGTTATAGAAGATGTTATAGAAGAGTAGATCAGGAACCAACTAGACATATGTCCTGAAATCCTAGTATTAGTTCCAAAATTGAAGTGGTTAGATATTGTGATGCAGAACATCTGTATTTAATTCAGGTTTGCAGCAGTGGATTTGTGTATATGGTGCCATTGTGCATGCAGGTGTATGTGCTCATTTGGTTGGACATTACACATGTGTCAGATTGCCATTCTGCTCATATGATTTCTGCTAGACGGTTCTGAAGTAGGATCTCAGGTGTGTGCCATTGCTTTGGGTTTCAATTCCATGTGCAACCACTTTTGACCTAACTGGACAACAAATAGACAGATCCAATAAAGCAGTAATCTGACAAACAGTGCAAGAAATCCTTCCTGGCTTAACTTTTGGGTTCATAAATCCAAGGCTTCTTATTGTATTGGGTGGAGAACCATTTATGTTTCAGGCACATGCCAGGCACTTCCTGGCAGTTAAGTATAGTTCAGACCCTCTGCTAAGTGATGCAGAAAGACAAATAAAATATATTGGGCTACAGTGATACCCAGCTTGTTGACCTCCACTACTGTATTTGGATTTTATGTGGGATTGTCCTCAGAAAGTGTTTCAAAGCAAATAGCTAGCCCAAAAGGCAACATTTGGCTGCTGAATGCTTTGGAGATCACATATTACTGAGCTTGGATCAACTGTACTGGCCTCTGATTTGATTTCTGAAGTCAGTCCAGGATGCTGGTTTTAACATTCAAAGCACTAAATAACTAGGGGCCAAGAAAAGTCTCAAAAGCCACCTCCTGCATGAACTTGCCCAGAATTTTAGATCTTCAACAGGAGCTTTTGTTTCACATCTTATCTGAATACAGGAGGAATGCAGACTCTGTACAAAAGGATCTAATGAGGTTAAAATTTGCCCCAAGCACTATAATCTAAGGCTGCTGCTGAAGCTGTGAGAAAAAAAAACAGATACAAGTCACGGGTTTTGCTTTTTAGATGTGTCCTTCTAGTACCTTGGTAAGTACCTTCTGAAATATCAGAGCGCAGTGGGAAAATCTGTAGTCTTTTATTTCTCTTCAGGTTCTTATTTGATTTAAATGCCTGCTTCTCATCTTTTAGATAAAAGTATTTTTAGATTGCTAAGTTGAAAGACATAAAATATAAAGCTAGAAAGCCATAAAATAAAAGCAAACTGTCTTCTGAAAAGAAAAAAAAATTGCTACTCACTGTTAAACCCCTTCAAAGGGACACAGAATCATAAAGAGGGGCTCAAACAGTGTCGGTGAATGTGCCGGAGAATTGATAGAGAAATGTGATACTGTACAAGCTGATCATTCCTTATCTGCAATTCCAAAATCTGCAATTGTCCAATGACCGCTGGAGGTAGTAACACCTTTGTTTTTAGTGATTCAGAGCACACAAACTTAGATTCATGCATAAAAATTATTTAAAATATTGTTTATAAATTACTTTCAGACTATATGTATAAAACCTATATGGAACACAAATAACACATTTGCAAGAGATCTCATTATGCAAATATATGCCAATCCAGGTATTCTAAAATAAATAAATAAATCCAAAACACTTCTGGTCTCAGGCATTCCAAATAATAACTCATATTAGATTTAATGGGCTTACACCGAACTGCAGGGCCAATTATTGGAGGGTGGATGGCAGATGTTGAAACGATATTGCATAACTTTTTGTCTTTTTTGTTAGTAACATTACTTGTAAGAAGTTTTTTTTACATCCATTATAAAACTGGGGAATTTCAAGGAAAACAAGACTTTGTGTTACAAAATCCCAAAGATGTCCAAAATAGGAGACCAGTGAACTTGTCAAGTCAATTGCTTCCATTGCTAAACTAGAATAATAGACTAAGAAGAGACCACAAGGGTCATCCAGTCCAACTCCTGCCATGCAGGAAAACATGGTCATCCAGCCTCTGCTTAAAAACCTCAAGAGAAGACGACTCTACCACACTCTGAGGCAGCATATTCCACTGCCAAGCAGCTTTTGTCACCAGGAAGTTCTTCCTAATGTTTAGGAAGAATTATTTTTCCTGACATTTTTTCCTGAATCAATTCTCCATGTCCTAATCTCCAGAGCAGCAGAGAACATTGCACCAGTGGTGCAATGGGTTAAACCCTTGTGCCAGCAGGACTGCTGACCTATCAGTCAACAGTTCAAATCCAGGCGGAGTGGGTTGAGCTCCCTCTTTCAGCTCCAGCTCCTCATGCGGGGACATGAGAGAAGCCTTCTACAAAGATGGTAAAACATCAAACATGCAGGCAGAAGACCAATTCTCTCACACTAGAAGCGGCTTGCAGTTTCTCAAGTCACTTCACACACACACACACAAAGCAGAGGACAAACTTGCCCCCTCCTCGATGTGTCATCCTTTCAAATATTTACTATCATATTCCCTCTTAGCCTTCCTTTCTCCAGGCTAAACAGCAATTTTTTATACAGCTTGAAGTGCAAACCTTTAATCATTTTGGTCACCTTTTTCTGGAGACAAGAACTTGTTTTTAGAGCTGAGAAGAAAATAGAGTGGATATGTTTATATGTTTGGAGTGGGCAAGCATTACCATTTCTGTCTCCCAATAACCCTAGGTACATTTTGCAGTCCTGAGTATCAAGTAAAGCTTATCTCCATATAAATTTCTCTGCATAAATATTGTTACATTCCATGTGAAGATTAAGAAACAGTAGACTTTGGGGAGAAAAACTTAAAATCCAAGACACCCCCCCTTCTCTCAATTTTGTTCAACATTCACTATTGTGAGGAGCTTGGAACTACTGTGTAGTTTCTTTATAGCCTGTGACATTTTGCCACTAAATTAAATTGTTACCAGAATTTTAAGGCCTGCCAAGGAGGGAGCCATATACATATCCAAGACCAGCACTTTTTGTAAAATTAGAGCCACCACAGAAAAGGCCTTCAAGTCTATCAGATTTTATTAAATTACTACTTAATTCACTTAGTAAATCTGTTTGACAGTGGAATATGCTCGTTGAGTGTCCTTCTCTAAAGCGGAGGCCGAATGGCCATCTGTCAGGAGGGATCTGGCTGTGTGTTCCAGCATGGCATGGATTTGGATTGAATTGCCCTTGTGGTCTTTTCTAACTCAACAATTCAATGATTCTTAACTTAGAAAGGGACACTGTACACAGATTGATTTCTTCACGTGGATATCTCTCCTGTATAAGAAACAGTATGGGCATCATGAATGAATGTGGTTGCTAAACCATGCAGAGCTCAGGAAGTGACTGTTGGGGTTACAACGGGCAGCATAACTACAATTGGTTGTAGCCTATATCTAACTGTGGTTCCACCAGTCATGTACTAATGATTAGGCATATACGTAAGCATGAAATATAATGATTGTATTGCATGCTGTTTCCTAGCTACATAGCTTTGATATCTGTAGGAAAACCATCCCATGTGAAGCAATTCTTAAAGACCTTCTTAAAAATAAATAAATAAATAAATAAATCTGCAGATATGGAGATGATTTGAGGTCCATATAAGTTTTAAGGAGCTCTGTTTATCTTGGGGTGGTCAACTGTAGCTCTCCAGAGGTTTTTCGACTTCATTTCCATATGTGGCATAGAAGGTTTGGCCTTGTGCGCCAAAAACATCTGGATGACCATAAATCCCACCACCCCTCACATGCATCTTTACTGCCTAAATGCAATTAAAAGGAGTTGTTGTATTACCTCAGCAAATAAAAAGGCATGAAGAGAACAGAGAACATGAGATCATGCAAAATAGTCTTTCAAAAATACAAATAAAGCACAACTTGTTTGTGCTGTAGTTAAAGCATTGCAACATCTTAGGTCCATAAGAACACATAGTGGCATCATTAAAAATGTAATGAGACCATTCTGCTGCTTCTAATTAAGGGCAGGAACAGGCTAGAAATAAATTTCAAGGCAATTGTGGACAGAATTTCATAATCTGAAACGGCTTTTCATATGATCTCAGCTTTGTTTGCACAATAAGCAGGGCTTTGACTGAATTCTGCTCCTTTTCCTGCATGTGTTTTGCTGTGTTTATCAAAAATGATGATACCATCATGAATCTGGACAATTTGATCATGGTGATTAAGAGGCCAGACTGAGGTATTTTATTAAAGGAATCATATTGGTCCTAAATAACTGGGAGGTGCTTTTCTTAATGGGTGGGAATCTAACTTCAGAACTGTTCAAACATTCTGGTGGACTTCTGCAGTTCTGGGGTACCAGCATGGAGTACCAGCATGAGATGCTGATGGAGAAATGCTGAAGGAAACATCCTGGAGAACCTTTTCTCTGATGAGACCTATGGACAAGGGCTTGGCTCTGGGGAGCAGTTTGGAGAAGCTGCTCTGAAGGAGGCTATGGTGAAACAGCATTTACTCAAAGTTTATTTTGATCTCCCATTTGCTGTAAAGATGAAGATGCCTTATTTTATGTTTCTTACAAAAACTATGTAAGTTTGTTGCACTGCTTATTTTTGTATGCAACATTGCCAGTTTTGTTTTCAACTCTGCAAAGTAAACTGTAAAGTTTTTCTCTTCACTTTTACTCTGGTCTGAAAGTATTTTGCATTTGGACTTTGGGCCCTGGGGTGTCTGCCTAAACACGCACTGCGTAACACTACATTCCTCCCAAAGTGAAGGGGATGCACCAAAAGTGCAGTTTGGGTGGCTACGATGGAGCTATCTGTACTTTCTTCCCCCCTTTACCATGTGATGACAGAAAGGGCTGTGGGGCAATGGCAGAGAAGGATAAAGAACTTGCAAAACTACAACTCCCATGACTCCATAGCCTTGAGCCATGGTGGTTACAGTGGTGAGAGACTGCATTAATTCTACAGGCTAGTTGTGCCTCTGTCCAGAAGTGTCATTAGAATCTCAGTACTGATGCCTTGAACTGATGCAATTGAGTCATGATAAAAGGAAAAGCAGTAAAGTTCATAATAGAAGTTGGAATGACCTTATTGAGAAGGATTTGAAGTAATTCTAAAAAGAACTTGAAAGCAGGCTGTAGTTGGGAAAAGGGAGAAAACGCATCTTTGGTTCTCAGAGCTTCATACAACAGGGATTTCCAGCTTTTTTCCTGCTCACCTAATATTCTTAACACCAAGTGGTCAAAGTTTTGCTTTAAGACTAGCTTTGAAGCCCTTGTGCAGAGTAAGCAAATTGAATTTGCTGGACTGAGAAGGTAGGTCCACAATGTGGAAGAGGAATACGACCACTACAGAAGGATGAAAAACACTACTCTGATTCAGTTGTTCCTATCTTGGCCTGATAGTTTATTGATTCTGGAATAAGTCATTTCACGCTCCTTCTTTACTTTGTCCCCTGAACATCTGGCCTTGGAGCTAATATTGTGGCTTTCTTCTACTACAATTTCTCATAATTTTCAAACCAGGAAATAAAACTTCACAGTTTTCCCAAGCTAGAGCCTGAAATCATGGCCAGCTTTACCATGACCACTTGTCATCATGTGGCAACAGCCAGGTACTGCCATATGAACGCATAATGATCAAGGTCAAAATCTAAATATTATTTCATTAACTAAAAACGGTTCTCTTCTTCTTTTTATTAACTAGCTTGGGGACCCGGCGTTGCTCGGGCCATTTGAGAAGTGCATCAGGATGTAGAGTGGGTCATGGGGCTCTGTGTGCCAAGTTTGGTCTTGATCCATCAATATTGGAAGTTGCAGTGGTATCATGAAATTACTGAAGGTAGTGTAAGTCCCATCATCTGTGGCCCACCCTCCCCCAACCTGCAGCAGGATGTAGAGTGGGTCATGGGGGCTGTATGTGGAAAGTTTGGTCTGTATTGGTGAATGGATGAGGGTTGCATTGTTTGGAGGTAGTGAGTGAAGGTACTTAAAGTCCCATCATCCGTGGTCCGTCTCACACAAAACTGTACCAGGATGTAGAGTGGGTCATGAGGTCTCTGTGTGCCAGGCTTGGTGTTGATCAGTCATTGCATTAGGTGTGCAGCAGTGTTGGAAAGTGAGGGAAGGTACTGCAAGTCCCATCATCCATGGTCTGTCCTCCTCCCAAGTGCAGCAGGATGTAGAGTGGGTCATGGGGGCTCTGTGTGGCAAGTTTGGTCTTGATCCATCATTCTTGGGAGTTGCAGTGGTATCATGAAAGTACTGAAGGTACTGGAAGTCCCATCATCTGTGGTCCTGCCCCCCCCCAAATTGCAGTAGGATGTAGATTGGGTCATGGGGGCTCTGTGTGCCAAGTTTGGTCTATATTGGTGAATGGATGAGGGTTGTGTTGTTTGTAGGAAGGGAGTGAAGGTACTTCAAGTCCCATCATCCGTGGTCCATTTGGCACAAAACTGCACCAGGATGTAGAGTGGGTCATGAGGGCCCTGTGTGGCAGGTTTGGTGTTGATCAGTCATAAGATTAGGTTTGCAGCAGTCTTGGAAAGTGAGGGAAGGTACTGCAAGTCCCATCATCCATGGCCTGCCCTCTTCCAAACTGTACCAAGATGTAGAGTGGGTTATGTGGGCCCTGTGTGTCAGGTTTGGTGTTGATCAGTCATTGGGTTAGGTTTGCAGCAGTCTTGGAAAGTGAGGGAAAGTACTGCAAGTCCAATCATCCATGGTCTGCCGTCCTCCAAACTGCAGCAGGATGTAGAGTGGGTCACTGGGGCTCTGTGTGCCAAGTGTGGTTTTCATAGGTGTTTGTTGGGGGCCGTAGTGGTCTGTGGTAGTAGAGGGGTGTGAATGTACTACAAATCCCATCGTCCATTGTCAGCCCCCCCCCCGAACCTCACCAGGATGTGAAGGCAGTCATGGGGGTTATGTGTGCCAAGTGTGGTCTCGATCAGTAATTGGATGAGGGTCGCAGTGGACTTGGGAAGTGAGTAGAGGTACTTCAAGTCCCATAATCCATGGTCCACCCTCCTCCAAAGTGCCCCAGGACGTAGAGTGGGTAATGGGGGATGTGTGTGCCAAGTGTGGTCTGTTTTGGTCCTTTTAGGTGGCCGCAGTGGTCTGTGGGACCAAAATTGTTTGAATGTACTACAAATCCCATAATCCGTGGTCCATGTCCCCCAAACCGCACCAGGACATAAAGGGGGTCAGGGGGTTATGTGTCCCAAGTTTTGTGCTGGTCGTTGTGGCCTGTGAAAGTGGCAGCCAATCAGAACGCCAGCACATACATACAAACCCACATACACACCCACCCACCCACATACAAACAAACGTTCCGCTTTATTATATATAGAGATGATTACCATCTAATAACTTTAGAGGAAAATGTGGTTGGTGCTCAGAAATGGGTTGTACTGAAATACATCACTAAAAGAAGAAGAAATGCTTTTGAAATGAGCTAACATACCTTTTTGAGGTATTTAAAATGTTGATACTTTGTTACCATGTCAGTCTTTTCCAGCAAAATCTGCTAAGTAATATGAAGAACTTGTTAGGGAACCCAAGAGAGGCATTTAGTGTGACCAGTTTGGCTAGCTTGTTCTTTGTGAATGTAAACAGAGAGGCCAACAAGCTAATTTTAATTATGCCTATGGACAATCTTTTTTTCTGATGGCCTGTAATACAGTACATACCAATTGAGAAAGGTCAGACAGAGAGTTTACAGCCAGGTTTACAATTTGAAGTGAGCTCTATCTAAAATTTTCAGTTGTATAACAGTAGAAAAACTTTAGAGCTCTCTGGGAGATTTGGAGGTAGGGTTAGCAATTTTGGTAGTGACTGTCAGAGAGTTGTTTTCATAGATAAAATAAGGTGTAGCCTTTTTCTTCCTTCAACTGTTCCTCTCCTGCTCTCCAGGTCTCCTGAAGTGCTGCTATGTCGATGTTAAAGCATCCCAGCTCCCTTGCAAGGATAGCAGTTCTGCGTTCGGGGCGTTCACTATCGGTGTTGTCCATCAGTGTCCATACGGCACTCATACATTCCATGTTCCAAAGTTCATTTTTCTTTTTTAACCACAGGATGGTGACCCCACTGGACGCGGCAGTCCAGTCAGGAATAAGGGAGGCAGACTATGTTTAGGGCACTTTTTCTAGCCCCTTCCCCGAGTGGGGTGAGCAGAGTGGATCCTAAAAAGGGCTGCTCAGTCATGGATACAACTGCCAAACTACTCAACTGCCTCGGACCTTGAGGTAGAACGACTGAATCCGTATCCACCGTCCATGTGCCAGTCTGTGTCTAGGGGCTTCCAGATTTCACAGTCCTGCCCCTGTCGCCACTTGCTGATCACCATGGACTTTTGTTGGTTTATTTTATTTTTCTTGGAAGATGCCTGTGTGTGAGTTTTTTAATGTGTGGAGGTCAGTGCACAACTGACCATGTTATCCTCCACCTGCTCTGCCCATTCAGGTCTTTGGGTCTTTGGATTGTGCTTGGTCTGGAACCTCCCCTGCAGCCACTCCTGGAAGTGCACGACTCCACTCATTGTGCCCGTAGGTTCATTGGAACATGCAAGCCCTCTCACCACGACAAAGTGACAGTCCATCGAGGGAGAAAAACCAGCTTAAAATATGAGGTGACAGAAAACTAACTGGGATATTCTTGACAAATCAGGATAGTTAGACAGTAGAAGAGAATTACACCAATATACTGAAAACCCTGTCGGTACAGCAAGGACTTTTTCCAGATATTTCTCCATGAGAATCCAAACAAACAACAAAAGATAAGAAGACCAGAACTCCTCCCAAGTAATTCCAGCAGGATATTTTGGCTGCTAAATACTGCCTATTCCAGCCTGTACAAATTTCTTGAGGTTTAAGAACCGCGATATCATCAACTACTCCATTTGTGGTTTTGCAGGTAACTTGCAGCAATGTGGATGAACTGGATTTTTAAAAACTAGCTGAAAGCCTGCAAGCAAGAGGGTCACCTTTATTTAACCAGTGTAAACATGAGCTAAGTATGTAGGTGAAATTACTCCGGAACGACATACCATTACAAACAAGATTACACAGGGCCACATTTCTTTATTCTTCTTATCCATCAAGCCATTATTTGATGCAGAAATTGTTCAAAAAACAAATATTTCACAGTAAAATATATTAAAGATAATTTTATCCTGTAGGAAATTTTACAGAAACCCATGATGGCAAGTATATGTATGTTAAGTTTTCATCAGGAGGCATACAACATTTCAGCCTGTACTAACTTTGAAAGAATGCATACAGGATACTGAATATTAGTCGCTAGATCCCAATAACATTAATGGCTGCAGCCCTGAAATAATGCAGAAAAGTAGCTCATGAGGAAGCTGCTGAGCTCCAAATGTTTGAAAGTATGCCTACATTAAACTCCCTCCAGCTATAGAGTGCTAGTGTGCTATGAAAAATACATTAAGCTAAAGCCACTTGATGTTCTAGTTTTAGGGATAAAGGGAGGTTGTTTGTTTCATGTCAGGGGCATCTTGAGAAACTGCAAGTTGCTTCTGATGTGAGAGAATGTCTGCAAGGATGTTGTCCAGGGGGCGCCCGAATGTTTTGATGTTTTACCATCCTTGTGGGAGGCTTCTCTCATGTCCCCGCATGGGGAGACAAAGCTGACAGAGGGAAATCATCGCGCTCCTCTGGATTCGAACCTGCAACCCATTGGTCTTCAGTCCTGCCGGCACAAAGGTTTAACCCATTGCACCACCGGGAGCTCCTGTTTTTTTAACCTGCTTTATAGGCAGGTTCATTCCATTGTGTCATTTCCTCCTACCGATAATATAATCGTAGAAGATCTAAACACTAATATTTCCAGACAATTAGGTTGTCATCAAAAAAGCTCGCACAACAGATAAACAACTAGTATTAGCCATTCCTTTTATCTAAAGGAAAGATTTTTGTTCTCTCATGTTCTCAATCTAATGAGACCAGAATTGGGCAAAGAGTAGATGTACAGAAGTTTTTTGATTACAACTTCCAATATTTCTCACTCTTGACTATAGTGATTAGAAGAGATGGTAATTGCAGTCCAAACATATATGAAAGGCCACACTTTAATCACCTCGAAACAGAAAAAAGATCAGGGGGGGGGGGGATCAGAAACATGAGAAAGTACCAAAAAATCAAACTTAGTTCAGGTGATAATATTTTAACTTATTATATTAAGACAGAAATGTATCCTTTGTGTGTATACATGGCTTGTTGATTTACTCTCTGCAACACAGACCAACCAATCAGGAAGTATCTAATTGGCCATGGTTTCTTTTTTTATCTGTACCTGGAACCATGCATGTCGACTTTGGAAAAGTCAAAATATTAAACCAAATTCAAAACATAGTTTGAAATCCTTGTTTTTTCCCAATCTGAAGAACTGTAGTCCTCCAATTCATATGAAAATATAAGAATTTATTTATTTATTTCATTTATATCCCACCTTTCTCTACCCCCGAAGGTGATTACAGGTGGCTTTATATATGGCAACTATTAAATGCCTTTGGACAACTAACAGAATACACTGAAGTTAAAATTTTTAATTAAGTGCACATTAAAACATATAAAACATTGCAATCACCATTAAAACCACACCATCCTCAATCATAATCTAGGGGCGGTCCAAAGATCAATGGCACATATTTCAAGGCTAATAGTGCACTATAGAAATGTTAGATACCTCCTGCTTTGTTTATTTTTACATCACAGGGAAAGTAGGGGAGCTGCAGAACAGAATATTGGTCCCTATATCAGCATATTATGCAATAAATACTGGTACAAACCAAAGTCTTTTCTCCTTAGTGTCTAAATCAGTAATTCCCAATCTTTGCTCCTCCAAATGTTTTGGTTTTCAAATCACAGAAGCTCCAGCCAATTTGGTCAACTGCCAGAGAGTCTAAAGATGAGGCCCAAACACTTAGAAGCCCACAGGTTGGGAACCACTGTCTAAATCCATCCAATTATTTCTCTAGCTTGACACTCTTATTCTGTATCATCCCCAATGAAGTCTCTTTCCTCAGTTTAAAGCCCCTCACACTAAGAGAGGATCACTCTTTTCCTTAGTTGTATCTTTTCTCTTTTGAACCCCATCCCCTCTCCTTCAATCTTTCACACAATCACCTTTTGTGCCTCTCTCACATTCCTTTGCAGAGCAAGATATTTAAGTTTTAATGGTTACAAACCTTGAGAAACTAGCCTGAAACATTACTCCCAAATATCTGATCTACCAACAAGCCTTCAAGGTATAATTACCTGATGTTTGCTAACTGGTTCAACCAATTTCCATTCTAAATGATTTTCCAAGTTCAACCATGCATGAAAGGGTTAGAGATTGTAAACTGGAGGGCAAATGAGAGGAGGAACATTAAAAGGGAGAGGAACATAAACTAGAGATTTTTTTTTGTTTCAAGGACAAATAACTTGCCCCTTTCCTGAATAGCACTCAGTGGTGTAACATAAAAAGAAAGCAAAAGAAACTCATGAAATGCCACTTGCAAATGAAGTAGTTGCAAGTCATGTCAGATGTTTTAACTGTGAATATTAAATAAAATTTACCGGCAAAAACCTGTTCCCCCTTGCAAGCGTGAAGCCTCGTTTACTTTTAAACAACATTAAAATTAATTCTAATTAGGCAGTAGTCAGGTGTCAAGTTGCATTATTTAGGATCTCATCTGTATACTCTTCCAGATGGGGAATTATATTCTATGACCTATGGTGGGCTTTGAATTATTTAGAATTACTCCAGAGCTACTCTAACACTTTGATGTGTCTGCTACACAAGCTGTTTTCCAATTAAAATCTCATCTCCAGCACAGGCTGAGGCATTAAATATTGGACCCAGTACTGTATCTTCAAATGATGGTTCAGGATTTCCAGATGTGTCACAACCACCTCTGAGCAGAGTTGCACCAAAGACACCCATACTGCCTTGTTTGGGTTTAAAGGTTTTGTGGAAGGGGAGGAGAGGAAAATATGATCAGATACTGAATAGTGAAGCGTGTCACATTCCAGTCTTTGTTTAAAGCTTTCCAAAAGACTATGGATTGCATTCAGGATTTGCTTATTATTAATAGAAAGATTCCTTTCATGAAAAGTGCCTCAGATTACCTTTTGGGGACCCCCTGTTCCACCACAGCTCATCCTATCAGGCAGTTTCAAGGAAGCACAGGGACCGACCTTGAGTGTCTAGCTTTTCTGAGTCTTCTCTAGCAGGAGATGGAGATGCAAATTCTCCAGTTTGTATTGGTTCATTTCCAGATGTGAGTGGGCAGATTTCCAGATCTGCAACAGTTTGCAAAGCTTGAATTTTGTTGCTGCTACCAAAACCCTTTAGGGGACAAGTCTCTGTGTTTATTTAATTAGCTTCCTCCTTCCCTCCCAGTCATTGTAGCATCAAGGTTTATCATCTACTGCAGTGGTTCCCAAACTATGGTCCAAGGACCACCAGTGGTCTGCAAGAACTAAAAAAATGGTCCGCGGCTGCACCGTTTCTACACCGTTGCAGTGAGATTGACTGGTCTCAGAAGACCCTCTTATAATGCTGAGGCTTATTAAGCATGGTTTCTGTGGGTGAGCAGATGATGACTACTGGATGGCATATGTTCTATATCAGAAACTAGAGCCGATGTGGTCTATCCAATGCAATTTTTTGAATCACTATTCCAAATAACCAAACAGAATCTAAAGTTGACCAAAAAGTGATTTGTAACTCTTTTGGTACTAATGTTTGAAAGTGGTCCCTGGTCAAAAAAGGTTGTAAACCACTGCTCTACTGTTTTACACCCACCTTTAGCTGCAAGCATGTAGACTATAATAAATGTAATAATGACCACAGACAATTTACATAACTTTAAAGTGGATGATGAACACATTGAAATAGTTTCCCATACCTTGCTTCAATCATTAACCAGAGTGTAGACTGCAGTCAAGAAATCAGAAGAAGACTAGGACTTGCAAGGGCAGCTATGAAGATACTGGACAAGATCTTGATGAGGAAAAATATGTCATTGAATACCTAAATTAAGATAGTCCTTGCCATCCTATTTCCCCTTTCTTTGTATGGTTGTAAAGGTCGGACAATGACAAAAGCTAATAGGTAAAATATCAACTTATTTGAGATGTGGTCCTGGAGACCAGTTCTGCCAAGACAGGCAAATAAATGTGTCCTAGAACAAATGAGGCCTGACCTCTGCCTAGAAGCCAAATTGACTAATCATCAGAGGCTGTTGTGCTTTGGCCATTTCATGAGAAGGCATCTCAATAAAAGGCGATAATACTTTGTCAAGTACAGGGCATTAGGAAAAGAGGAAAATCACATTCAGATGGATAGACTCAGTCAAGGAAGCCACAGCCCCGGGTTTGCAAGAGAATAGAATGACTTAAAAGTACGTAGTTACCAACAACAAATCCCATCTCCCTATGTAAGTAGAAGGAATAATCTTATCATTTTATCTTGCTCTGGGAACAGCTTCTTTAACAAAGAAATGTTTTAATTTCCAGGCAGGAAAATACACCATATTTTCTGTGTGTTCAAATGACAAATGAGAAACTGTGGTTGGCACTGAATGTACAATGAGTAACTATGGGGACATTACTCTGCCATAGAATGCAGTTTCAGAATGCACTTTAACTGCATTGAACTGGATTATATGAGTGCACTACCATATAATGCAGTTCAATGCAGTTCAACTGCATTCTGTGGCAGTGTAGATGAGTCATGAGGGGCCATCCCTATGTCTCAGATTTTGGTCTCAGACCTGGAATGCTTCCAAACAGATATCTTAATGGTGAGGAGAAAGATCTAACAACATCTGGGGAAACACATGATTCACAACCCTGCCTTACTTACACTAACCAGGCATTACCATTCATTACTATCTTCTAGCTGGAAAAACTGGTTTCTTTTCAGTTTGATCCTAGATAAGAAATGATACAACCTGTCTTTACGCTAAACCTGGGATGGACCTACGGAGACCTTTCAGGGACCTTGAAATATTTTTAAGGTGGGGCATGTGAACATTTGCCAAGCAGTTGTTAATTAATTTGGCCTACTGTCAGGTTTCTTTTAATAAATCAGTTGAAACACAGAATACGTTGCACTGGGGGGAAAAACCAACCAATTCAAGAAGGGGTAGGACTACCATAAAGACAATGGCAATTTTTTAAATGAAATGTAACCAAACTTAATAAAAATACAATTAATATATCAAGGAAAGGGAGAATTATATAAGGCCATGTAAAGTGAATGCAAGGGTGCCCATATAGTCTCCTATCCCATTCTATGTCCAGTACATTACAGTGTGAACCCCTACAGCATAATGTTATTCGGAGCCTTCACACCACTTCTGATTTATGGTAATCCTAACACAACCCTATATTGGGGTTTTCCTGGCAAGATTTGTCGGGGGTGTGTATGCCTTTGCCATTTTCTGAAGCTGAGAGAATGTGACTTGCTCAAGTCCCTCCAGTGGATTTGCAGGATTAAGCAGGAACTCAAAACCTGGTCTCCAAAATCGTAGTCCAATGCTTAGACCACTACTTCACACTGGCTCATGATCATTAGTCTTAACTATCATTTATTAAAATAATACTACTATTATTTTCTTATTATTTTAAATCAAACTGGCTTGTTTTAATGAGTGATAGTCTTAATTGACACATATTAAAACAAGACAGCTTCATTTTAAAAATGATTTGGAGATGGTTTGCACTAAAAGTGAGGCTTGACCACAGGTTGTGTAACTTATAAAGTACATTTGAGGGTTTCACTTTTGCAGATGTTTATCTGTTGATTTGATTAAAATGTTATCTCTAGGAATTTGCGGATTCTCAGGCAAGTCACCTTCCATTACAGAGCGGTGCTAGAAGAGAGAGAGAGAGCACTTCTCTTGGCATTTATAGACCCTCCAACATGAATCTGTGGCAGTGATTCCCACTGCCACAGGGACCATTCTCCAACATTAGTGCCAAAAGGGTTACACATCAGTTTTTGGTCAACTTTAGATTCGGTTTGGTTATTTGGGGTGATGACTCAGAAAATTGCATTGGATAGACCACATCAGCTCTAGTTTCTGATACAGAGCATATGCCTTTCAGTAGTCGCCATCTGTTTACCCACAGAAAACCATATTTAATCAGCCTCAGCACTATAAAAGTGTTTTGCCAGACCAGTCGCTCTTGTTGCAACAGTGTGGTAGCAATGAGGGCGTGGACCATATTTTAGTTCTTATGGACCACTGGTGGTCAATGGGCCACAGGATGGGGATCACTGCTCTATGGTAAACTCAGTCTGAAGTTGGCCACAGGACCTAGAGATGGAGTATCTAAAGATTCCTAGAACTGTGTTTTCTTAATTACAATATAGTGCTTTTATTGACATTTTTTTCACTCATAGAGTGTTCTTGTGAACCTAACCACAGATAATGTTTTGGGAAGACTGTAATGATAAACCGTGATTACCTACAAGTGGAAATGAAAACATCCAGTCTTTTCCTTGCAACCAGAATGGGCAGGGATCACATTCTTCCAAGGCTCATTCAGAAAATGCTAAGCTGTATTTTAGTGTTTTGCCTCAATGTGGTGAATGTCTTGATTCATCCGTGTGCTTGAATGTACCCTGAATTTCAAGGAAAATTCTGATTTGCCCACCAAGCAATTACAAACTATTTCAAGCGATAGCCATTGGCAGCGGCAGCAGCAAACCATTCATGTGCATAGCAACCTGCCTTAGCATTGCCATGAATTCATGTCTGTCTGTACAAAGTTCACAGCAAACCAGCAGTCACAAAGTGTTAATTATGTGGCACAGATGGAGTTTTCAATTTACCAGATAAAGCTGTTTCTTTTTTGGAGCACACCGTCTATTTGACAGCTGATCCTGAGAAGGAGATGACAGAAGGACAGGAGGCTGACTCTGCAGCAATGCATTCCCTGCATTTCTCTCTGAAAAGAGCATGTGCTGAACAGATGGATTCTGGAGGAGAAGGCGCTCGCCATCCATCCATCCATTCACACTTACACAGACAGAGAAACACAAACATACAATATGCACATTTTCAGCCTCGGGGGGAAAATATTCAAGATCAAATTCCAATACTAAAAAATTCCATTGATATCAACAGTCTGTAGCACCTCTTCATCGCTCTCTTGCAACAACACAAAGTACCTGGAAAACAAAGTGAATGCAGTGAATTAAAGTGCAAGGGCTCTTACGTTCCTACCCAACACACTTAAGTAAAGCCGTTTCCCTCTCAAACTGTGAGAACAATGTGGCAATGAGGAATTCCATATTAGTCACTACCATTTCTCTGTGTCCAGACTGATTGATCAGTTTAATATTCCCTCAAAAGTGGAAGTTTTAGTTGTCAAGCAAGGATAAATAAAACACAGGCAGATAAAATGAAATAAAATTAGTTAAAATGCAGTAAAAAGCCCTTTTATTCAATAGAATTAGAGCCATTTCAAAATATGTATGAAAAGGCATCTCTTGAGCTCACATCAGGTGTGCCTGAAAAGGTGGTATGATGGAGAAAGAAGGGCTTTTTACAGGAATGGTCCAGACAGACTCATATGGGAGAATACAGAATGATCCCCATACCCATGGGAGAATATGTTACTAGACTTCATTTGGCAAATACTTGCAAGCCATATTGTTTTTAATGGGATGAACAAAGGAGGTATTGAGTATAGTTTGTGCATGGGGGGGAGGTCTGGCCAGAATTGAAGAGATGTTCTATGCCAGGGCTGTCCAACTGGCGGCCCGGGGGCCGTACACGGCCCCCCAGCCCCTTGGGTACGGCCCCCTACCCTCCTGCAAAAAATAAAATGTTTTTAAAAATATTTTAAAAAATATTTTTAAATTTTTTTTAGTAAAAAAATATTTTTTATTTTTATTTTTTTAATTTTTTTTTGGTCCCGCCCCTTGGCTTTTCTTTGGCCCCCTCCTCTTCTCCTGAGGGAGGGAGGGAGTGACGTCTCTCGGGCCCCGCTCGTGATTGGAGGAGGAAGGCAGCTCCGTGTGCGCGCCCCTCCTCCTTGCGCCAGGCCTGGAGGCGCGAAAAGCCTCTCCCGAGCGCCATCTGGGAAGGGCTGGGAAGGGGCGAATTCTGCCGCCCGCCGAGCACATCCGGAGGCCCACCCCACATTCGGAGGCCCACCCCTCCCCGCCGCATCCTCGGGCCCTTCGCCTTCTTCCTCTTGCCTGCCTTCCTCCGTCGATCCCCCTCCCTCCCGTCTCTCTCTCTCTCACTCACTTCAGGCATCAGGAGCAGGGCAGAGGCTTGGATACCAAAAAGGGAATGGACTAACTGGATGAAAAACATCTAATATTAATTATTTCTAAAAGTATTTCTCAGAATTCAAGTCACAATTATGAAAGAACAGACCTTATTCAATACAAATATATTAAGTTCATCCAAAATAACGAGTAACTAACAGCCAATGTGCCCATTCAAAGCTTGTGTGCAGATGTCCATATACAAGCTTTGAATGGACACATTAACTGTTAGTTACTCGTTATTTTGGATGAACTTAATATATTTGGATTGAATAAGGTCTGTTCTTTCATAATTGTGACTTGGATTCTGAGAAATACTTTTAGAAATAATTAATATTAGATGTTTTTCATCCAGTTAGTCCATTCAATTTTTGCTATCCAAGCCTCTGCCCTGCTCCTGACGCCTGGCTGAAGCGAGAGAGAGAGGAGGGAGGGAGGGGGATCGAGGGAGGAAGGCTTAGACTTAGCCTGCCTTCATTTTCTGCTTGCTTGGATGCTGGGAGTTCTGAGAATGCTGGGAGTTGTAGTCTGCCCAGGCGCCGCGCCAGCACTTTCGCACAGCAGAGTCTGAGCTTGTAAGTAAGAAGGCTCCCAACTCCTGTGACTGGGCTGGGTGTGACCTCACAACCCCTGAGGATGCCTGCCATAGGTGCAGGCGAAACGTCAGGAGAGAATGCTTCAAGAACATGTGCGTACAGCCAGGAAAACCTACAACAACCCAGCTCAAGGGGAGTTGTAGCTTCATTATTTTCATTGCTACTTCATAACTGTATTTATGTGTGTGTGTAGTGGGGGGTTGATTCTGTCATTTGGGAGTTGTAGTTGCTGGGATTTATAGTTCACCTACAATCAAAGAGCATTCTGAACTCACCAACAATGGAATTGAAACAAACTTGGCACTCAAAATTTCCATAACCAACAGCAAATACTGGAAGGGTTTGGTGGGCATTGACCTTGAGTTTGGGAGTTGTAGTTCACCTACATCCAGAGAGCACTATAGACTCAACAAGGATGGATCTGGACCACACTTGACACGAATCCTCAATATACCCAGATGTGAACACTGGTGGAGTTTGGGGAAAATAGAATTGGAAGTGACACCCATTATTATTATTACTATTATTATTAAACACACATAATATTATAATTATTATAATATCTTATTATGTGAGTGTAATAGTAATAATAATAACAACAACAATAATGGGTGGCTGTGAGTTTCCTGGGCTGCCTGGCCATGTCCCAGAAGCATTCTCTCCTGACGTTTCACCCACGTTTCACCCTAGAAACATCAGGAGAGAATAATGCTTCAGGGATATATGGCTGTGTGGAAGGCCCTGGGTTATCTGAGGCCATATCCACACAGCTGAATAAAATCCCATGTTATCTGCTTTAAACCAGATTATATGGCAGTGTGGATTTATATAATCCAGTTCAAAGCAGATATTGTGGGATTTTCTGGCTTCATATTCAGGGATATATGGCTGTGTGGAAGGGCCCTCGTTATCTGAGGCCATATCCACACAGCTGAATAAAATCCCATGTTATCTGCTTTAAACCAGATTATATGGCAGTGTGGATTTGGATAATCCAGTTCAAATATTATGTTATTTAATTGTATTTTTATCCCTCTCTCATTTATTCCCTCCCTCCATCCATCTTCCTTCCTTCCTCTCTTTTATTCTTTTATTTTATTATTATTACTGTATAATTGTATTTTAGTCAGGGATGTTTGAATGCGATTTTCCTGCTTCTTGGCAGGGGTTGGACTGGATGGCCCATGAGGTCTCTTCCAACTCTATGATTCTATGAAAACATGTTTAAATCTGAAACACAGCAACATGAGGGGTGGGGAAGGTGCCTTTGCAATTTATTTTATAATTAATAATGCAACAAGTAATTAGGGGGCGGAGCTAGGGGCGGAGAGGGGGTGGAGCTGGGTGCAGGGAGGGGGCGGAGCCAGGGGGCTTGGCCCCCCAGGTGACCAGTGACCGGAATTCCGGCCCAAGGTCCGGTAGAAGTTGGACAGCCCTGTTCTATGCCATCAACTCTGCTGGACTAGCCCCATTGGCCGAATGCCTGATCACTGCCTCCCAAAGCAGTTAATATACTCCCAACTCAAGAATGGGAAATGTAATGTTGGTGGACTGGAAAAGAGATTTAAATATGGGCTTAAAGCCAACCTTAAAAACTGCGGCATAGACATCGAGAACTGGGAAGCCCTGGTCCTTGAGCACACTAATTGGAGTATAGCTGTGACCAGCAGTGCTGCAGAATTTGAAGCAGCACAAATGGAAGGTGAAGGGAGAAATGTGCCAAAAGGAAGGCATGTCAAGCCAACCCTGACTGGGACTGCCTTCCACCTGGAACCTGATGTCCTCACTGTGGGAGAACATGCGGATCAAGAATAGGGCTCTACAGCCACCCACAGACCCACTGCCAAGACACTACACTTTGAGGCCCATCATCCCCGGGTTACAAGGGACCACCTAACAGAACAACAGCATGCAGGGGGCCCTGTCTAAAGAAGCGAATAAGTGAAATTCCATATATTGGTTCCACAGATATGTGGGCTGCATTGTATGTTGCTTTGGATAGCTGGACCCAAACTATATAGGATTTTTCAGCTTCTCATCAGCAAATTGAATTGTGTTTGGTAACAGATTGGTGCCTAGTGGAGCTATTGTCACAAGGAAAGATGTGTCCGTCCTGTAACCAGCTTGTGGCCCTATACACTGCTATATAATGCACTTAACATTCTATTACAGTAAACTAGATCAGATATATCTAAGGTAGGGATGTCAAACTTATTTTCATTGAGGGCCACATCAACCTCATGGTTGCCTTCAAAGGGCCATTCAGTCCATGTATGGAGACTCCATGGAGACAGGGGAACAACTATAAATTTGCTCTTTAGTTTTTCCCCAGTTTGCATCCCCAGGTATTATGGAACAACAAAACCCACCACTTTTAACTATCTGGAGATAACAGGAATTGCAACCTGGAAGTACTTGTGGCTCTGAAATTGGGAAAAGGCTAAAGAACATTTTAAAGTCAGGCATCATAACCACAAGCCTTGTACCTAAATTAAAACCCCACTCTCCTGACAAGACAGAACAGATGCCAATGGATCACAACTCCCATCAGCTTTAGCCATTATGTCTAAGGAGAAGTATTACAGGAGTTGTAGTCCAGCATCTGGAGGGCCACATAAAATGACATGGTGGGATAGATTTGGCCCGTGGGCCTTGAGTTTGACACGTGACCTAAGGAATATATATCATGATGTGTTCATGCTTCCCTTTTCCCCTTTAGTCCAACAGCTTCCTTTTCTCTCCAAGACATCTGCAGTGCACAGCAACTGCTTTAAAGTGCAGGTGAGCTAAAGCAGACTGAAGACACATCTTGCTTTTGAGGGAAAATCTATGCAGACATAGCCATAGGCAGTGATTTTTCATACATCCATAGCAACATGAACTTAATTAATGTTAAAAGAAGTTTAACCTAAATATAAGAATAGACATAAGAATGAGATTGGCCAATCTAATTTGGCTGCTTGTTTCAAAGGGTGACTAGACATATGCCACAAAATTAGGTCAGCGTAAAAAATTGTCAGCATTTGGGTGGGTGGCTAGTTGCGTTAATGAGGAAAGAAGTTTTCATTCAGCCCAGTTAAACTCACTATTCAACAAGCAATTTTTCATTTTTTACAGTTTCCTGGATATACTGTACATGTATGCCATGATTTCTTCCTTTTTTTTTCTTTTAAGCCAGTGGTTCTCAACTTTTCCTTCACCACAGACCCCCTTTTAAATGCTTTTTGTGGGCATGAACCCCAAGACTTAACTAAGGAGTTAAGACACTAGTCTGCGTCTAATAATTATTTCAATTTTCTCATGAAGGTCCTTTCAATATAGAGAGAAGGGGATATAAATTAACACATTGATGCACACACTCTTATTGTAATCTAATATCTTGATTATAATGATTCCACACACATTTAAAATGACAGTATCAACACATGACAGTGCAATAAAGCCACAATAGGAAACCTTACCAGACCAATTAGATTAGACACAGATTATCAAGATGGTTTTAAACAGTGTATTTTAATATTGAGACATATTTTTAATGTATATGTATGCATATAATGAATTCATATCCCTGCATTGAATGTTTGCCGTTTGTATGTTGTGCTCTGAGTCCCCTTCGGGGTGAGAAGGGCAGAATATAAATGTTTTAAATAATAAATAATTTAATAGTGAAGGCCTTGAGTCACCTTCAGGCTTGAGAAAGGCCGGATAGAAATATAGTAAATATAGTGTTCCCTCACTTATTGCTGGGGTTACATTCCAGAGCCTCCCGCAATAAGTGAAAAAGTGTGATGTAGGGGCAATATATTTATTTTAATATCTATACATTATTTTAGTAATTATACACTCTTTTAAGTCTTTATAGACTTAAAATAAAGTGAAGGAAGGAAAGGCCCTTCAAGGCTGGAGAGAGGGAGGGAGGACTGAGGAGGGAAAGCGCCTCAGAGAGCGGCAGTGGCAAAAAACACGCGAAACAGTGAAAATAACCGCAATATATATTTTAAATTAATAGTTTTTGAAAACAGCAAAACAGCGAGTCCATTAAAAGCGAACCATGAAGTAGCGAGGAAACACTGTAAATAGTAGTAATAATGATTGCAGAACAGCAATAACATTAATATTAATAATGTCAACAATAATAGCAATAACTACTGTATAACAATAATAATGACACTATAACTATTTATACTTTTTTTTTGTTCCCTTTCTCTTTCCGGCTTGCTTTCATTCATCCACTCATTTGTTCGTTCAGATTTAACTTGCAAAAGATGATAGTATTTCTTCGATTCTTTATGGACCCCTTGTGATGACTTCGCAGATCCCCAGGAGTCTCTGGACCCCAGGTTGAGAACCACTGTTTTAAGGAATCCATGTGAACTAACTGTCATTAGAAAAGATTCAAAATATCTGCCATACCTACATTTTCAACAGATGCCTCACCACAAACTTAATGTTTCTTTGTTCTAGTAGCCTTATGCACATCTGCTTCCTTCGGTAGAAAACGTAATTAAATAATAATAATAATACTTTATTTATATTCTACCCTATCTCCCCAGGGAACTCAGGGCAGATTCCAACAAATGAAAGGCAAACATTCAATTCCTCAATAGCAATAAATAAAAATGTAATAACCTAGAACAACCCAACATAAAAGGACAACTTAAACATAAGAGCTATAACTTAAATAAAAACATAATCTATCGAAAATTGTAAGTAATATTTTTATTTATTTATTTATTTATTATTTGCATTTGTGAGTCGTCACATCCGACGTGGCTCAGGGCGACTTACAGTTTTAAAACACAATAAAACACTAAAACACAATAAAATACCATAAAATACATAGCAACAGATGAGGCAGAAAAATGACTTCATACAGCAAAATATAAAACAAGAACATAAAACATCTGAATTTACAAAAGCCAATGAAGGTTAAAACATGTGTGCGTTGATTCTGTGGACAATGATGTTAAATGGCCTAATATGGTCTAACAAGGTCCAACTATATTAATAATTTCCATTCAAATGTCTGGTAGCAATCTCTCCTCATCTGATTGCCAGGGTGCTTTTCTTATATGTTCTGTTCATAATAAATAAATAAATTGTTTGATGTATTTAAGCAAAAGTTACACATCCTGCTCAGTACTTCCTCCATTTAATAGTGACTATGACTGTCTGACCTCCATTCTATGAATATTAGAAAGACATCCTAAATCTCCAGAGACAGGGGATTTTTTAACTTTGGGGTTAAGAGTAGTGGAATGGATTTCTTGCCTGACCAGCAAATGTCTTCAGGTGCTATCTCCAATCACAGGTCATCCATGCAACATGTGCTAAAATTCCCTTTTCAGCACAGCTGTTAACGATGTGTGTAGCTACACACACCAGTCAAGGATGTATCCCAAAATCATTTGAGTATTTTCTCTCACGCTCTGGATGCAGCTTTTCCTCCCAGCTGATCAGTCAGGGATTCAGATCCACTCTTACTACCACTTCCCTGTGCATCATTGTTTATTATTGGCTATGCTGGATTGGGATACAAATTGCCTGCCCTAAGAGAAAGGATTGCCTTGGTCCTCATTGGCTTTCATTTATTTTCATGGGATGAAGTACATAAGTTGTAATTGGGATGCCAATTATGGAAAGGGAAGGCTTATGGGTCTCACTTTCCACTTCTGAAGGGCTGGAGGGAGATAGGCAATATAGAGAACTCATAGAATTCAGCACTTATAGCACTGGACTAGATATAGGAGATTTAGGTTAAACTGTAACCCTCAATGGGGAACAACAGGTCAATCATGATGTCTCAGGCTAGCTTACTTCGAAAGATTGTTCGAAGGCAGGGCTGTCCAACAGGCGGCCCGTGGGCCGTATACGGCCCCCAGCCTGTTGGACACGGCCCCCGCTACCCTCCTGAAATAATTTATTTTAATTTTTTTAAAAAAAAATGGCGGCCCGGGGGGGGGGGGGAGGAGGAGGCGGGGCAGGGAGGAGGAAGGGAGCCAGCTCCTCCTCCCTGCACCGCCCCCTCTGTCCCTCTCTCCGCACCGCGGCTGCAAGATCGCAGCGGCGGGGGGGAGGGAGGAGGAGGAGGAGGCGGGGCAGGGAGAAGGAAGGGAGCCAGCTCCTTCTCCTCATCCATCCCTCTCTCCCCCGCCGCTGCGATCCGGTTCGCAGCGGCGGGGGGGAGGGAGGGGAGGAGGAATCCTCCCTCCTCCTCCTCCTTCCCCGGCGCCGCGATGATCGGGACACCGGCGGCGGCAGGAAGGGCGGGAGGGAGCTAGGGGGCAGGCCTTCCAGGGAAGGCTTCTGGATGGCTCGCGGGGGAAGCGAGCACCCGGTTCTCGCTTCCCCCGCGAGCCATCCAGGCCTGTGGGAGAGTTTTCGCCCGGCTCTCGCGTCCCTCTGACCAGAGGGACGCGAGAGCCGGGTGAAAACCTCCCGCAGCCTGATGGCTCGCGGAGCAGCGAGCGCCCGGTTCTTGCTTCCCCCGCGAGCCATCCAGGCCTGCGGGAGAGTTTTTGCCCGGCTCTCCTCTTCCCTTCCTCCTCTTTAGGCACGCCTTCTCCGTTCTGCCTCTCCTCCCGGCGCCCTGATCGGTGCGCCGGTGCGAGCAGAGGCAGAACAGAGGAGGAGGCTGGCGTGACACTTTAGGAGGGAGGCGAAGCCATGGAGGGCTCCCCTTGCTGCCCTCCCTCCTAAAGGGTCACGCCAGCCTCAGAAGCGAAATCGCCGCTTCTGAGGCTGGCGTGACACTTTAGGAGGAGGGGTCAGGAGCGTGGCCGGGGGCGTGGTGGGGGGGTGGGGCCGGGGGCGGGGCGGAGTGGCGCGGAGCGGCCCCCCAGGTCATCAGTGACTGGAAGTCCGGCCCTAGGTCCGGTAGAAGTTGGACAGCACTGTTCTAAGGTCAAAGACAGGGAGGAAAGCATGTAAGCTTCTGTGTGCTCTTTGAAGGAAGTGTGAGAGATGAATGAGGTAAATACAAATATAAATTTTATACTATTATCCAGGTTGTGGTGATGGAGGTAATAACTAAAACAAGTGTGGTAAGCTGTGGTGGGTTCAGGCACCTATTTTCTGTCCAAGAAATTGACTTACTGTGTTTGAGGGGGGCTCTGCAACCCATTTAAGGAGTGACTTGGTATTCCTGGAAGTTCTATTCTATTATTTAAGTTAAATAGGCAATCCAGAGAGTCTAGAGCAGACCTGGGCAATTGCCGGCCCTCCAGGTGTTTTGGACTTCAACTCCCAGAAATCCTAGCCAGTTTACCAGCTGTGAATTGCCCAACTTTGAATTAAATGAAATAACCCATTTTCTGTACTTCACATGATGCAGGTAGTGACAGAAGGTGAATTTTGCATGTCTTGTGGAACACTAAGGAAGAAGAATTGTGGAATGCTTAACATATATTTGAGAGCATTTTTGGATAATTGTGTTGAGTGATTTCAGCTACCGCAAGAACTGTGGGCTTGGGGTCCTGCATGTCAAGCTCCAACAATCCAATAAAACAGGAAAAGGAAAAGAGGCTTTATTCACCTTGGCCAAAGCTGATGTCAGCACAGTCTGTGCTCTAAAAATTGACATACCCAATGGCAGATATATAGCAATATTTATAGGACTTTGACAGAAGTTTGAAAAAAAAAACGACTTTTGCTGTTCCGAGTGCTGATTGGCTCAGCCCTGGGTCAGCTAGGATCCATGTGTTAGTTGGCTAACACATGCTATCACTGATTGGTTTCTTAATCTGGCAAGAACTTTAATAAATTGTCATTGCCCCATTTGGGTGCAGGAGGAAAGGAATGTGGTACAGTTTGAGATAATGGGTGCTAATGACTCCGTTCCTGCCTGGCCTGAGTAAGACAATTGCTCTCACCCAACTTAGCAATGGGTGGCGGGGTGTTGGCAAAGGATGAATGGGTTCCCATGAAGAGGGCTGACTGGGTGTGGGGTAACTTTTGCGATCTTTGGCTTGTCTCCATTGATAGGAAGGCAGAGATATTATTAGAGGATTATGCTTGCAGCCTTAAGGGTGATAGGGTTTCCCTATGCTCTCCCCTGGTGAGTGTGCGAGTGCTTGTGAAACTTATACATCCAGGCTAAAGGTCATATATGAAAGTTTGCCCAAATTAGGTTTCTGGGTGAAAGTTCAGCTTGGCTATCAAAACCTTTCAATGACCATGTGTTTTGATGGTTTCTTTGGGTTCCCAGGGTTTTGATAACAATTGTGCAGGAAAGACCGCCATCAATGAAAGGCTAGCTCATACATACAATATATAATTAACACTTAACAACTTGTAGTAAATGTGTGAATGGATGCCACTAAAACTGAGTTTAACTGTGGTGGTAGCAGCTGATAGGAAAATTTTGCCTGAAATCTTGTATGTGTGATAAAACATTCACACAGAGATAATATCACACAATAGAGCAGCTATGAAAGCAAACAAACACATAGGTGTGAAATCTGTCATGGATCATAATGAACAGGGCTGAGATTTCTACTTTGTCTCCAAATAATCCCTGTGCAGCATTTACAGTAATAGAGGATTGAGCCAAGATTTCAAGGAAAATTACATATGCAGAGAAATATTAAATTTATCCTATTAATTTCAGCTGTGCCCAAAAATAGACTCTGCCTTTCAGCGTTTCTTCCAAAAGCACACAAAAACGGTGCCATGTTTCATCCTCCAACAATGTACTGCAGTCAATATTTTGATCTTCCTCATTCTAAAGTTCTGTCAAAATATCAGAAGCTTACACTACGGGTGTAGGAGGTTTACTGTCCTCTCTAGGCACTTCCTAAATTGGCAATTGCAGGGAGAGACAAAACAGATGAGGGGTTATGATGATTGAAAACAAAGTTATCAAGGTTTCAACATACTATCAATATAAATGATCACAGATTAATTAACATGTTTGCAACTACTATGTAGACATATCTTGAATAGACCATGGACAAGATCTGTAGCAAACATTTAAAGTACTTGCTATATTTTTGACAAGGGAATCTATACATCAACCTTTATCCCACAGCATTTGTATCCAGACAGAGCCCCTGGTGGTGCAATAGGTTAGACCAGGCCTGGGCAAACTTTGGCCCTCCAGGTGTTTTGGACTTCAACTCCCACAATTCCTAACAGCCTACTGGCAGATCCGGTAGGCTGTTTGCTACAGATCCGGCTGTTAGGAATTGTGGGAGTTGGAGTCCAAAACCCCTGGAGGGCCGAAGTTTGCCCAGGCCTGGGTTAGACCTTTGTGCTTGCAGGATTGCTGACTGACAGGTCAGTAGTTCGAATTCGGGGAGAGCGCAGATGAGCTCTCTTTGTCAGCTCCAGCTCCCCATGCGGAATCATGAGAGAAGCCTCCAACAAGCATGGTAAAACGTCAAACATCCTGATGTCCCCTGGGCAATGTCCTTGCAGAAGGCGAATTCTCTCACACCAGAAGCAACTGCAGAGCAACTTACAGTTGCTCCTGACATGCCTGACTTTTTGTATTACAATCCCCAGAACCCACAGCCAACTAGCATAATCGCTGGCTAACTGGCCAAGTTGGCTGGAGTTAGTGGGAGTTTTATTTCCTACACATTACCTTTTGAAACTCTGGTGTTGCCCTAGTCTTTGAGAAGGACAATGCTAACAGAAGCTACAGTATGGATTACTGCCAAATATGCTTTTTAGTTTATCCTTGCATAAAAAGAAGCCATTCAGGGGTTTTCCTAGTGAGAAGTCGTGTCTCTCCCCCCGCCCCTGACTATAAAAGTAAAGTGAGACAGGGCTGTAAATTTAATGCACAGAATATGCTTTTAAGATACCATAGTTTTAAAACAAATATTTGAAGAGTAGATGGCATACCACTTATTTAATGGTTCCTTTTAAGAGTTTCTTATACTGAAGGTAGTTAGGAGCCACCCACTTAAAATAGGAGGGGATGTTTGCATGCTTTTTCTTTGGACTCTGATCTCTGCAGATTCCACAGCATACACATTGGCTGTTTTCAAATGTCATGGAGGAATAACTCATGGAGGAAATAGGCACAGGATCCTTGGGTCCATGCACGCCATACTTCTCTGTCTTCAATCAATGTGAAGGGTAGCATCCATTTTCAATTTCAATTATTAGTTTTGAAGAACCAGACAATCAGCTGAGAAGTGCCTTGAACTCTCAATTCAGATGATTTCATAAGACAAATGGGAAATGAAGCATCCTAGAAGTATCATATATTTCTAGGAATCTAAAATTAGTGAAAAAGTCTCATTCATACAGACTGATAGTTGCTTTGAAAATATGTTCTTTTTCTAACACGAGCAATCAACCCAGAAAACCAGAAATTCACTTTGTGACAGAGCCTACCTTCTTAATGACTATAAATTTCCATCTCAAAAGAGCAGCATTTCCCCAATCAGTTTTACTCTTCATGAGGGGAAAATAGCACTAATTCTGGATGTATATACTACCAGGTGCTGAATTTCAGGGGAATGAACTGGCAAAGGCACTCCGAGTACTCCTTGTCTAAAAAAAAAATTTAAAAATCTCAGAAATGCATAGGGTTGACAGACAACGTCAAGTCTGTCACATACACATACACAGAGATAAAACATTGGATGTGAGCTGTTCAGGCTTCCCTTCAGAGATCCAATTTGTCAGATGCTCTAAGAGGCAGTACTGAGCTACATCAGAACAGAGAGGTTTGCCACAGGCAACACTATACAGAAAAAGTGAAAATGGCTGCTGTTACATGCAGAGAACATCATCTGTGGTTACACGTACCTCTCAGTGTGATTCATGGCCATCATGTGGTAATTGGTTCAGGTAGGCATATGAAGAAAGGACCTAAACACCCTAAAGGCCTCTCAGCCTGTCTGATCTTGGAAGCCAAGGAGAATCATTTGGGAGATCACCAATGATCCCGGGTACTACGGGCTATATTTCAGAAGATGAAACTAGCAAAACTATCCGAGTATTCCTTACCTGAAAAAACTCAGTACAATTCATTGGGTCACCATAAGTCGACAGGTGACATTCTCTCTCTCTGGCATTACTTCGCGAACGAAGATTCTTAGGAAGGACTCATCCTGTTGCCGAGGGCAACAGGTCTCAAGCTGCAGGTCGTTCCGCGAGTGAACAAGTCCCAACTTCAGCACGCACGCCTGTTCCCGGGTGGAAACCCACACATCCCTTCCCTAAACCCCGTTGGAGTCTGTCCAGAAGGGTTCTTTCCCTTTCTGACCTTCCCCCCTATTTCTTCTGAATTTTTATATTTTTTTTCTCTCCTCCCGCTTCCCGGGCGCCTTAAGACTGCGAGGAGAGCTGCGTCCAAGGGAAAGGTGCGGTAGCTCAAGCGGCAGGGCCAAGGCCGCTTGGGATGGGAATCCCGAGTTCGGGACCCCCAAAGGGAGGAAAGGAACTTATTTTTGCTTTTATACTTTTTATCTCCATTCTCCTCTTTCCCCCCTCTCCCCTCATTCTTGGGACACCTCTGAGCTCAGAAAGAAAAGTTTTGAGAAAGGAATTGGCCTATGAAGCAGGGGGCCATATCTGTTTGTGTTTGGGCTGACATCAGGAAAGCAGAAATCATAATAAAGGTTCATCCCTGTATCTGTGCATCTGTACTATATTGTTCCCATGTCTCCCTTGACCTCTTGTAACCTTTCCCTCCCTCCTTGCCCTTGGTTAAGAAAGGTTGCCTTGAGAGTGTTTTACTATGTTTTGTCAAGAGGAAATGCGACTGCGCCCTGCTCCCGAAATCTTCATGGATCACCATTGTTCATATTGCATGCGTTTTCTGATGGAAATCTTGTTATGGATAAGCTAAGCTCTTGACTTAAGCCCCACGTTTCATCAGTCCGGAGACGGGTTTAACGGTCGGTTTCCAGTCTAACTAAACTCGTCTTTGGAGCTTGGACAATAAAAGTTTGCTCTTCACAGCGGGTGTCGCAACTGGCTTCGAAACCCAGGTGTGCCCCAAAATAGGCCCTTTGTCACCCAAAAGGTTTGAGTGAATTACTATCATCAGGCCTCTTCCCCTTTTCCTCTTTCATTCTCAAGAATGACATACCATCCCATTAATCCCATCACTCCCAGGTGTCACCTCAGGTCGTTTACCTGGCCAGGACTCTTTGTTTTATTCATATGCTATATTGACAGCGATTTCCGTCTAAGCTTCCCTTCCTGGAACTCCATATATGGCCATAGACTCCTGATTGGCTGGGATGGCGAATGGGAGTAAGCGCCCGATAGGCTCCCAGAGCCGGTCAACATCCCGCCCATCAGCTGATCTCAACGTTCCGACCAATCACTGACGGAGCCGGCCCAGAAGGGGGGCAGGCGGGAAATTCAATTGTTTTGACAGTTCTGTAACCTTTAAAAACCAATGTTTTGATTGTACATGTATGCGTTCTTTGCGGGAATCAGGGAATTGCGGTTCGCATCCTCTCAGCTGAGCAGAATAAACAATTTCGTGGCTTCTACCTTGCAGTATTGGTGAGCATAATTGGATCTACGGGAGGCGGGTAGGCTACGAGGACCTAGTCGCTCCGGGCTCGCCAGGTTAACTGAACCCTCGCGGTCTCTGCCCCGTAGTCGGTCCACGGGGCTTGCCCGGTTGTCAGACAGCCGGCCTGGAGGATTGGCAGCTGTTCGATAACAATCCCACACTTTCTACAAGCACGTTCTACAATGACGGAGATTGGATGTGTTCTTCAAGCCTGTGCAATGGATTTTTTTGGTGGAGCGCAGCGTGCACAGAACTGGCCTCACCCTTTAAACCAAAGGTTTGTCTGCCGGAGTCTGAGCAAGCTTGGATGGTGGCAGCAAGGTCCTCAGGTCATAGGTTTGGTTTGAGTTTCCTTCTCTAGATGGTTGACCTTACACGGTTAGATGAGCACCATCTGCCCGGGTTTGAATTTAGAGTTTTCCTTCTCTTAGGATGGTTGCCAAAAGGCTAGAGAGCCCATCCTGCCCATTGATGCTCTTTGTCAGACCCTTCAGTTGTGACCTGTCTGGCATAGGAGGCCCTACCAGTGGCTGTTATGCCACTGCCAGCATAGCTCACAACTTCATTAAGGTACGCAAGCCTCTCGCCCATGACAAGGGGGCGCCAATGGAGATGTATACCCACACAAGTCTATGAATGTCACAGGATAGTTTTGGACTGCGAGAAGATCCAACCAGTCCATACTTCAGGAAATAAAGCCCAACTGCTCATTGGAGGAAAGGATATTAGAGGCAAAGATAAAGTACTTTGGCCACATAATGAGAAGACAGGAAAGCTTAGAGAAGACAATGATGCTGGAGGAAAAGGAAGGAAAAAGGAAGAGGGGCCGACCAACGGCAAAATGGATGGTATCCTTGAGGTGACTGGCTTGACAGGGAGCTCTAGCATGGGCTGGTCTATGAGGTCACGAAGAGTCGGAAGCGACTGAACAAATAAACAACAAAGTTTTAAGAAAAGCTTGCACAATTTAAATATATATATAAATAAGCATGTATTTATGGGAACTTCTGATTAAAGCAAACTGGGGCAGTGAGTTGAAGCTGAATCTGAGATGATTACACTGTGCCTTGTTGTATTAGTGAAGATTTGGGTTCATGTAATTGAAGGTTACTCAGTACATTGGGGGATAATATATATGCTACAGCCTCTTTGTCACGGAGGCTGTCTCAGGTGTTTTATTCCATTGTGTAGGTTGAAGCTCACGTGGTGAACTATTCCATGTAGAAAAACAGATTTCTAGAAGAAATTTAAATGCATTAAGTCTGTCATCTTGCTTTCCCTGTTTCAAGTCTCTCCTCCAATTTCAAGTCTCTTCTCTGGGTGGGGAGAAAGGTGAGTGAGAAGGAGACTATCTACAGACCTTTAAGGGGAAGAGAACTAGATGATCAAACTACTAGAAGGTGTTCTCAAACCAGCCAAATTGAGATTCACTATTCCTCCTCCACCCTGGTCTTTTCTTAAGGAAATGAAATGCCACCTAATTTTAATTCACTGCCTACTAGTAGCATCTTATCGTAGATAATAATCCCATTAGACTTACCATTTCATCACATTCATTAAATACTACTGAGCCACCCACTTAAGAAACGGCAGTCTACTGTTTTCAGCACATGACATAGGCTTCAAGTATAGGGTAGAGATATATTGGCATTTAAAAAGGGTTGAAAAGGGTTATTTATTCGGATGGTTGGCAAGTGACTTTTTTTCAAATTATCTGGACTGAGATGGGCAAAATGGCCAATTCTGTCATGTGATGGTATTAGTCATTCTCAGCTTTAAAATGATATAGTTATGCAATTTGTGGGAGAAACCGAAATGTCCCTTTAAGAAAAATCTCCACCTTCTCCTCCAAAGAAGGAGCCTCCACCACACTCTGGAACTCTCTGCCCCTGAGCGTGGTGGAGGCTCCTTCTTTGGAGGCTTATAAGCAGAGGCTGGGTGGCCATCTGTCAGGAGTGCTTGAATGCGATTTTCCTGCTTCTTTGAAGGGGGTTGGACTGGATGGCCCACGAGGTCTCTTTCAACTCTATGATTCTATAATTCCCCTTTGCTCAGAGGAGAGAAGACTAGCAGTATGTTGTGTTCCTTTCTGTCTCCTGCACTTTCTGGGGGCTTTCCTTCCTTCCTTCTCTGTGTTGTGTGTGCCATGTGGGGACGAGGGACAGGGCCTTCTCTGTGGTGGCCCTCCGTCTGTGGAACGCACTCCCTATTGATATTCGATCAGCTTCATCCCTCCTGGCATTCAGAAAAAGAGTGAAATCCTGGTTATGGGACCAAGCCTTTGCACTTTAGCATGATATGGCACTTTAGATTGGTCAGACAGCAAATTGGTGGATAAGATCTAAGGCTTATGGATGGAATATTGTTTTAACTGTGATGAATGTACATGATGTTTTAATGTTAATTGTATTTTAATGTATTTAATTCTAGTTGTATTTTAATGTATTTTAATCTTAACTGTTGTCTATTATGTATACTGTGTGGCATCGAATCGTTGCCATTGTTAGGCCGCTCTGAGTCCCCCCTCGGGGGTTGAGAAGAAGTGGGGTATAAACACTGGAAATAAATAAATAAAATAAATAAATAAATGTATTTTCTCCTCCTCCTCTCCTTCTTTGCCTCCTTCCTTTCTTCTTCCAACATGGGGAAGAAGAGAGGAGGATCACCAGAATGGCAGTGAAACGGGAACCCCTTAGGCACCCCCTTCCTTCCTCCTCTCCTTCTTTTCCTGCTTCCTTCCTTCTTCCAACATGGGGAAGGAGAGGGGGCGGCAGAGAGGAGGACAGAGACAGAGACAGAAAGGAGGACCACCAGAATGGCAAAGGGAGAGCCTCCAGACGCCTCCTTCCCTCCTCCCGCTCCTTCGGTTAACCTCAAGGGTAATCTAGTCCAACCCCTTTCTTTATACCATGTAGCAAGAGTGGGAAGACTTTACAGCCTTTTAATGCCAATATTTTTATCTATATATTAAAATCCAGCATTCTCAAGTTCTCAGGCATCATGTTCTTGATCCATGATCTTTGCTTTGCTTGACCGTCCTCACTTTCAACCACACATCCTGCCTGGCTGATACTATTCTATAATTAATATATTATTCTTCTGTCATGGAGTTGATACTGAATGTTAGAATGGATATATTATCAGCAAATATGATCTCATTCGCCATCGTGTAGAGCCAATATGGTATAAATGGTCAAAACATAAGATAAGGCCTGGAATATAAGAAGTATGTAACAATTGAAAGGTAATCTCTAAATACCATATTTTAAAAATTAAAAATGTTCTTCTAGTGTTATCATTGAGCTTGTAGGCAAAATGTCAATGCATCTGATTAAATATTGCTCTTAAATATGAATGTGGCTAGAACTCATTTGATTGTTCAGCACCCGACTACTTTCAGATATGTTGTTACCTTGAGTTTCTTTGATAAGTTATAAAGGTACGTAATAAAAAATCTTTCCGCATGTGCTTTGGCTTTCTTTTTCAAATAACCTAATAAAAACTGTGTGTATTAAAAAAAAAAAGTAATAGCAGAGCTGTCATCATGCTGTAATCAAGTCATCAGACTGATGAGCCTTAAGAAGATACGGGTTTAATAAGGTCAACTCCATTTATTGCTTCTTTGCTTTGTTTTCTTTGCTAAGGTTGTCGGACTGAGAGGTTTTGATAAATCAAACCATGGCTTCAACATGATGCTTTGCCTAAAGTCTAATGGAAAAAATAACCGCATATTTCAACAACATGATATGGGGTTGCATTTCTGTATCCTGAAATGTGGTTGCATTTGCCAGTATGTGTATTTAATTTAAAATGTTCTGGGATGGCAATGTTAGTCTGTTGTGTCTTGCAGCATTTTAGGAATTAACATATTGGCTACCACACAAGCTTTTGGAGACTAAAGTTTACTTGGACAGCTGGGCTGATACAAAAAGTGCAGACAAAGGGGTTGCAGCACTAGGAAGGTTGAGAACCACTACATCAGGGGTGCTCATTAGGTAGATCACGATCTACTGGTAGATCGCGTAGGGTGTCCTGGTAGATCGCAGGCAGGGTGGGAGGAAGGCTCAGTCCCTCCCTGCAGGCTCCCGACGCAGCCCAAGTGCAGAAAGGAGGTTGGACTGGAAGGCCCTTGGAGGTCTCCTCCTATTGTGAGCCGCCCCGAGCCTCCCGGGAGTGGCGGCCTAGAAATTTGAGAAATAATAATAATAATATTCTTTTTATATATATATAAAGATTTTATTGAACATAAAAAAGAAGACAAACAGTGCAAACCATACAAACCCCCTTCCCCCCAGGAGTACATGTGGACCCTGAGCAGAGGGACAAAGGGACAAAGGACCAAATACATATAACAATGACAATGACACCAACACCAACATCCCCCTCCATTCCCCCTCCCCCCCAAACAGAAATTCTTGACTCCCTAAACACTTTGTGGCAACCATTGCTTGCCCTTTAGAATAGCTATATTCAGTATACCTTTATTATTTCCCTGGGTCCTTTGGATTCTTAATCTGAAAAACTTGAATTTACAAATATGATCATTTTTCCTCTAAATTGCTTTTATAGATATTTATATTTATTCTTTCTTATAAATTCAATAAATTTCTCCCAATTAGTGCTACTTGTTGTGTTTCTATTTTGTGCAAGCCTTTGAGTTAATAGATCCATGTTCATAATATCTAAAGATTTTAACATCCAATCATTGAACTTAATCATTTCTTTGTTCTTCCACTGCCGGGCAATACATATTCTTGCAGCAGTAGCAAGATTTTAAAAAAGGATGAATAATAATATTCTAGGAACCCATTGTTGTTGTTGTTGTTATTATTATTATTATCAGAGGCTGAATGGCCATCTGTGAAGAATGCTTTGATTGTGTTTTTCCCTTATGGCAGGAGGTTGGACTGAATGGTCCTTGGAGGTCTCCTCCTACTCTAGGAACCAGGGCCGGCCTTCCCCATTAACTGACCTACGCAGTCGCGTAGGGCGACGTTCCCGGAGAGGGACGTGGCCACCTGGGAGCGCCGCCGCCGCCCGCCGCCGTGTCGCCGCAGCCAGCCGGCGGCGCAGAGGAACGGGGGGAAGAGGGGACTCACACGGGGGGGCTCACGGACCCGAGGAGGAGCAGGAGGGGATGCCACGAGGCGGCCCCCACGGAGAGTAGCGGCAGCAGCAGCAGCGCCTCCGGAAGGGCCCGGAGCCAGAGGCGCATCTTCGTGACTCACTTTGTCGCGCCTCTGCCGAGGAGGAAGGGAGGAAGGCCTCACCGGCCGCGCTAAGGACGCCCGGAAGGAGAGACGCTGGAAGGAGGGAGGGAAGGAGGAAGAGGCCTCCGCGCCTCCGCAGGGCTCCCTCCTCCGGCGTCTCTCCTTCCGGGCGTCCTTACAGCGCGCGGCCGGTGAGGCCTTCCTCCCCTTCCTCCTCGGCAGAGGCGCGACAAAGTGACGTCACGAAGATGCGCTTCTGGCTCCGGGCCCTTCCGGGGGTGCTGCTGCTGCTGCCGCTGTGTCTCTGTGGGGGGCGCCCTTGTGGCCTCTCCCCTCCTCCTGCTCCTCCTCGGGTCCGTGAGCCCACTCCGTGAGTCCCCTCTTTCCCCCCCGTTCCTCCGCGCTGGCGCGCTCGGGAGTCTGCGCATGCGCGGGCGCCGCCGGGAGCCGCCGGGAGCCGCCGGGGGGGGGGGGCGAAATAAAGTTTGCGTACTCCCCCTGAGAGCTCGGGCCGCCCCTGCTAGGAACCTATTGTTGTTGTTGTTGTTACTAGTAGTAGTAGTAGTTAGGGTTGCCATATGAATAAGGGACAGGTACCTAAAAATAGGGAATTTTTCACAAAAATAAGGAACACTTCCTAAAAACTTGAAAATCAATCGATGATTTCCAAGTTTTGAGAAAGTGTCTCTTATTTTTGTGAAAAATTCCCTATTTTTAGGTACCTGTCCCTTATTCATATGGCAACCCTAGTAGTAGTAGTAGCAGCAGCAGAGGCTGAATGAATATCATCATCATCATTATTATTATGAATAAATTCAGGGGCTTATTATACTCACATTTAGTTGCATTCAGTCTTAAAATATATTATATGGCTCTCACTGAAATAAATTTCCAAATATTTTGCTTTTATGGCTCTCTGAGTAGTGGGTAGGTAGATCATTTTGACTTGGTTGTTTTATAAGTAGCTCGCATGCTGAAAAAGTTTGAGCACTACATGAACTCTTAGTGTGTCCTGTCCCTTTCAGTGTGCCTTTCCCCTCTTCCATTCTACCTAGAGCAGGGTGCAATACCTCAACCTGCCGCTAGGTGTCGCGTTGCTGAGACCTTATCCGTGCAGAGGGAAAGCTGGAGTTCAACCCAAGATTTCTGTCGCAATTTCAAAAAGGACTTTTTAAAGGGGGCTTTCACCTCCCTGAAAGGAGGCGAGGTCCTAAATAGTGATTTAGTGCTGCTTTTCCAATTTTGTTTTGTTTTGGATGCAGCACCGATCCGCTCTTGCTCCCTTCCTCCCTAAAATGAATGACCCCCTTGACTCTCCTGGACTGTCTGCATGGATCAGCCACTGGGGCGAATAGGAAACGTTTCTCTATTTCTATAGTAACCTAACCACAGAGAGAAGTGGGGTAGCCGCGGGCTGCAAGGGACGGCGCTTGAATTCACAATAAGGAAGGAGGATTGAGGCTAAAACAAGCTAGTTGGAAGGAGGAACTCCTTCCCTTTTCCCACTGGCTATGGGCAGAGCTGGAAAAATTGTGGGAAGAAACATTAACAACCTTAGATATGCAGATGATACCACTTTGATGGCTGAAAGCGAAGAGGAGCCGAGGAGCCTTCTAACCAAATTGAAAGTGCAAAAACTGGGTTACAAACATAAAAAACTCAAGATGATGGTAACCAGACTGATTGATAACTGGGAAATAGAGGGAGAAAACGTGAAGGTAGTGGCAGACTTTGTATTTCTAGGTGCAAATATTACTGCAAACGCAGGCTGCAGCCAGGAAATCAAGAGACGTTTACTTCTTGGGAGGAGAGCAATGACCACTCTTGATAAAATAGTGAAGAGTAGAGACATCACACTGGCAATGAAGATCCTCATAGTTAAAGCAATGGTTTCCCCCTATAGTAACCTATGGATGTGAGAGCTGGACCATAAGGAAGGCTGAGAGAAGGAAGATAGATGCTTCTGAACTGCGGTGTTGGAGGAAAATCCTGAGAGTGCCTTGGACCGCAAGAGATCTGTCCAGCTGCTCACTGGAGGGAAGGATATTAGAGGCAAAGATGATGTATTTTGGCCACTTCATGAGAAGACAAGAAAGCTTAGAGAAGTCAAGGATGCTGGGGAAAATGGAAGGAAAAAGGAAGAGGGGCCGACCAAGGGCAAGATGGATGGATGGTATCCTTGAAGTGAGCGGCTTGACTTTATAATTCTGTATATATACCCTGGACATTCCGCAGATATATGAATGAATGCTGTGAAATGCTCTCTCTAGCAGCTGGCTGGGTGTCAGCTGCATTAAAGATCACTACTGACCAAAAGGTCATGAGTTCGAAGCCAGCCCGGGTCGGAGTGAGCTTCCGGCCAATTTGTGTAGCTTGTTGACCTTTGCAACCTGAAAGACAGTTGCATCTGTCAAGTAGGAAAATTAGGTACCACCTATGTGTGGGGAGGCTAATTTAACAAAAATTTACGAGGCCATAAAAATCTCCAGCAAAAGCATGTGGGGAATGCGGAAAGTACTTCATCAGTGTCGCAGATGGACGGTGAAGTGACAGCTCCCCTGGTGGAATGTTAAATAGCCTCTGACTGTCTGTTTATATGTGTTGTGTGTCTATGGCCAGGACCGAACCTAGGTAATTTTAAATGGTAAGCGGACAGTATTTTGGCGCCCCCCCCCCCCAATCCATATATATGGATTGGGTGCATAGACAAATTTTGGCCCTCCAGGTATTTTGGACTTCCAACTGGCTGTTTGGAATTGTGGGAGTTGAAGTACAAGACACATGGAGGGCTGAAGTTGGCCCATGCCACATATATATATATATATATATACACACACACACACACACATACATACACACACACACACCCCCACCACCACCATTTTCCCTTCTCTATTCCTATTCTCTTTGTGTGTGTGTGTGTGTGTGTGTGTGTATGTGTGTCTATATTCCACTTCCTTCCTTCTCAGCTGTATACCCCAGAATATCAAGGCAGAAAATCCCACATTATCTGAGTGTAGACTCAGATATTCAAAGCAGATATTGTGGGATATATGGCTGTGTGGAAGGGCCCTCCTCCTTTTCCCTCCCCCTTCCTATTCTTTGTGTGGGTCTGTACATTCCCCATCCTTCCTTCCTCCTCACCCTTTTCCTTGCCCCCTTCCTATTCTCTTTCCCCTTCTTACCTTCCCCTTTCTCCCTTCTCACCCTTTTCCCTCCCCTCTTCCTATTCTCTTTTTTTGTGTATGTATATATGTGTGTGTATCAGGTCTAGGCTAATTTCGAGAGCAAGGGCCCGGGGGTTGGGCTAGGTGCCCTCTGGCTGGCAGGCTCGTCTGGCCGCTCAGTCCTGCTCCCGGCCTCCAGGTAAGGGCGCCCACGTGGCCTCCTCCCTCGCTCCACGTGCACTGGCGGCAGCAGCGGCAACATAGGGAGGAGACGCGCGGGGGGCAAGGGAGACGGGAAAGGCGGGCGCCTCTGCCCCCTTCTCTCTCGCCCTGCGCAAGGCATCCTCGATGGGGGCGGGGGGGGAAAGGCATGTGCAGGGTGAGGGATGAGACGCACGCAGGGAGAAGGGAAAGGCGCGCGCCTCTGCCTCCTCTCTCGCCCTGCGCAAGCCTTCCTCCCACCCTGCTGGCACCCCTGGGGGCATGGCGCCCGGCCCTGGATGTGCCCTTTGGCAACGTGGCGCCCTGAGGCGGCCGCTTAATTTGCCTCCACTAAGATCCGCCCCTGTCTATGGCATTGAATGTTTGCCATGTATGTGTACATTGTAATCCACCCTGAGACCCCTGTGGGGTGAGAAGGGTCGAATATAAATACTGTAAATAAATTAGATCAGCTCCATCCCTCCTCTCTTTTAGAAAGAAGCTCAAAACATGGGACCAGGCCTTTGGACAGTAGGTTTGGCAGTAATCATAATGTTGGAATTTTGACTATGACAGGGTTTGGACTGGGTCATCGGTTGCCAAATCAGACTTTGATTTGGCTACATGATAATAACAATGTTTTAGATGCATTTTAATCTAATGTTTTATTTTTTGTATAATGTTGTACGCAATGTGTTGTATGTTGTCAGCATCAAATTGCTGCCGTTGTAAGCTGCCCTGAGTCCCCCTTTGGGGGTTGAGTAGGACGGGGTAGAAATGTTGGAAATAATAATTAAAAATAACACACCTCACCTGCCTAGTTTCCAACAACTTCACAACCTCTGAGGATGCCTAACATAGATGTGGGCGAAACATCAAGAGAGAATGCTTCTGGAAGATTCCAGAAGCATTCTGGAATCTTCCCCAGGAAACTCACAGCAACCCAGTTCCTGCAAGTTGTTCTGGATTTATGATTACTCTAAGTAATCATATGATATGGTTTTCTTGACAAGATTAGTTCAGAGGAATTTACCTTCCTCTGAGGCTGAGAGAATGTGACCTGCCCAAGATCAGCCAATGGGATTTATGACCAAGCAGGGATTTGGGTCTTGTTCTGCAGAATTCGGTTCCAACATTACACCATATTGGCTATTTCTTTTCCGTCCTTGCAACAATAACGTTGATCATGAAGTGCACTGGAGTCCATAAAGACTTATGCTAGAAATTAGTTTTTCTTGGTTTTAGAGGAGCTCCAGAATACAGTTATATATATTTTTCATGCTGAAAAAGATTAGCGCTGCTTTAAATAGAACCTCAGTAAAATTAGTCAGCTTTATACTATATGTCAGGAATCATATTCTTAACCCTGGTACCAACAAAGATTTATTTATACTGACAGCTCACATTGTAAGTAGCCTAGGCCAATTCTTTTTCAGTAGTGACCCTTTACTGGCATCTAGTGTGTTAAGTTCTGGTGCTGTCATAAAAGTATATATATTGAGAAATAATCATGTATAGTGTTTCAAAAATACCTTGTAAATCTTTTAATTCCTCTTTGCTCCTTCCTAGTAAAGAGTTATCAAGTGTCATAGCTTAGTCATAGCAGTAACAATTATAAAGTGACTACCTATAATATATCTTAAAATGACATTTAAAAATCTCATGGCTGCAATAGCTTGGTTTTGACTTGGATAAAAATATAAAATCAGGATGTTAGTTTAGTTGGCTTTTAGACTATAAGCTCCTTTGCTTGTACTTTACCATGTGAATTGGAATGTGCATGGCTTCAGTGTTATTTTACTTGGGGAAAAAGACATAGGACTGGAGGTGACAAGGGAGTTCAGCTAGCTCAGGCATGGGAAAATTTTCTAACTTACCTGCGTGACCGCATTTCTGTCTATGAACCTAGGTGATCTCTCCGATCATCTGGAGAGGCCCTACTCTCCCTCTCCTCTCTCCAACCCCCTTCGCAGGCGCAATTGGTGGGGACGAGGGAGAGGGCCTTCTCTGTAGTGGCCCCCCAACTCTGGAACTTGCTCCCCAAGGAGATCAGACAAGCCCCCACATTGGCAGTTTTTAGGAGGAGCCTGAAAACATGGCTGTTCTAATGTGCCTTCCCAGAATCATCATCATCACTTTATTTCTTATTAATCGCCCTCCATCAAGATGCTCCAAGCGATTTACACAGAAACAGTAAAACAGGATCGTGAAAATAGAAGTTAAATTTACATATCAAATGCTCTACTGAAAAAAAATAAAGTAAATAATTCCCTGCTGTGTTCAATTCCTTGCAAAATGTCCCCAGAGTCACTTTAATTACCTGTTGGGTTGTCTGCCCCACATTATCTTTAAAAACCTTCCTGTTACACACGTTCTACCTCTGTTTGCATCCAGTGTTTATTATTTGAAATTTTAATATTTCACATTTGGCCCAGCCAGAATGGTTTTAAATTGTTGCTTATGTGTAAGTTATATTATTATTATTATATTATATAATTCATACTTGTCTGCCACCCTTCCCGATGGTATTGATTGTATTGTTTTATTACTTGCTGTTGTGTCATTTTATTATGTATCATTGGAACAGCTCCCAAGTCCCTTTGGGGAGATGGTGGCGGGGTATAAATAAAGTATTATTATTATTATTAACTTGGGGCCACATGGTGGGCTGGAGTGGGGTGGGCAGGCCAAGGTAGGGGTTCTCCCTAAGTCCCCTCCCTGCCCTCCCACAAAAAAACAAGCAAATAACAAAAAAATGTTTTTGCAGTTTAATAAGCTTTTTCTGTGTTTTTTTAAATGATAGAACCAATTAGGGAATGACATTTATGACCCAGGAACAAAAATCATGTTACATAGTATTATCACAGAGCTACAATTTCCAGAAATGGTTGCCTTTTTGGGAAGGGTGGTATATAAATCGAAATCATTAATAAATAAAATCGCTGTCAAACATGCGCTTGGTGGTACATTTGGATTTGATCCTCTATAGCAGGCATGGGCAAAAGTCAGCCTTCCAGGTATTTTGGACTTCAACTCCCACAAGTCCTAACAGCCCAAAACACCTGGAGGGCCGAAGTTTGCCTAAGTCTGCTCTATAGAATATGAAACCAATTTTTGATTCATTGTAAGGAACTCTGAACATAGGCTTCTGAAAGATGAAAAACAAGGGCAAGAGCAACCTGCTGGAAGCTTTGGACAGTTTGGCCTTCATGTCTGGCCTCGCATCCAGGGCAAGCCTTACCATTAGGTAGAGTGAGGAGGATGCCTCAAGTTGCAGATACTGAATGTCAAAAAAGGGAACACATTTATTACTTACCGAGATCATAATGTCAGGAAACGGAAGAGATGCTTGTAAAATTTTCTGCCTCTGATGCAAAAATAACACTATGTAACACGATTTTTGTTCCTGGGTCATAAATGTCATTTCCTAATTGGTTCTGTCATAAAAACATGGAAATGTTTAATTAAACCACAAAAACATTGTTTTTGCGGGACATCCTGCAGTACGTTTTGCTATAGTTTTTCAACGAATACCTCATTGAGTCTCAACCAATTCAACATAGTTTATGGCAACTACAAAAACAACGTTTCTGGAGTACAATGACTATTTTTAAAGTAAGTATTGCATAATTAAACAGGAATAACAGTTTCAAACCAGGAACAGATTTTGTTACTTAGTGTAATTTGACCAGCTAAGGCTATTGTGGATTTTCACTTTGAGGGTGATATAGAGCACTAGATGTTCTGCTTCAGGCAACAAAATGTCATGGGTCAGCTCTACTCATATCTCACTTAAACTATAAGGGTGTGTGCAAGGAAAAGAGATGTCTTCAGACTGGAATTCACTCAGCTAAGTCCTAATCAGGGAAAATGTTTTCCATGAGCAGTCATGACAATGGGTGTTGCTGGGATTCCCCTCCCCCACCATTCAGAGCTTAGAAGTAACACACTTTTTCATCTCAGCGACTTGAGAAACTGCAAGTTGCTTCTGGTGTGAAAGAATTGGCCGTCTGCAAGGGCGTTGTCCAGGGGATGCCCAGATGTTTTGATGTTTTGCCATCCTTGTGGGAGGTTTCTCTCATGTCCCCACAAGCTAACAGAGGGAGCTCAACCCACTCTCCCCAGATTCGAACCATTGACCTGTCAGTCAGCAGACCTGCCAGCACAAAGTTTTAAGCCACCAGGGGCTCCAGTAACACACTGAAAACGTGCCTTCCCAGATGAGAACTGTACCAAATAACATTAGTGTGTGGTCAAGACGGCAAACGTTATTAATAAGGTAGAGCAAATAAGATGAAAGGGGTTACAGCGGTTTGCTCTTGTCTGAACCTACTGGGAAGAACAAACCTCCACCCTCTCCTCTTATTTCCCCATGCCCTTGTTCAACTCAGTTCAAAGGATTTGGGCACTGAGAACTTACTGTGCAGTGATGGAAGTAAACTGAGGATAAAGGGGGAAACTAGGAGGAAGAGAAAGAAACTGGGACATTTGAAAAGCAACTTTTAGAGTGTTTTATATGCTTGGAAACCGCCCTGAGCCTCGGGAAGGGTGGTTTAGCAAATTGAAATAATAAATAAACTGAAAAGGTGGATCAACAGGGGATTCAATTGGACATTTGATGTTTTGTCTTATGTCTGTTATAACAGGCTGTGTTTTTTTATTTAATTTTAGTTATTAAGTTATAATTTGTGTTTATATATTGGGTTGTTTAAATTTTGTTAGTATGGATGCATTGTTGTTGTATTCAGGTATTGAATGTTTGCCTTTTATGTTTGGAATCTGCCCTGAGTCCCTTTGGGCAGATAAAGTGGAATATAAATAAATTATTATTATTATTATTATTTTAGTTCCCAAACCGAGACAGTTGGACAGTATGTCAAAGTAACACCATTACTCATTACTGTACTTTTTGTGTGTGTATCAAAGGTCAACAAGAGAGGCGCCCCAAAAAAGAGATATAAGGACTCCCTGAAACAACATCTCAGGCTCGGTCAGATTGATCACCAACAATGGTCCACCCTGGCCTCACATCGGGATGCATGGAGACGCACTATCCATAATGCTGTGGCCTCTTTCGAGAAGACACGCCAAACGGGTCTCGAAGAGAAACAACAACGCAGAAAGAACCGCAACTTGGAAACAACATCACCCAAGGAGACTTTCTGCTGTGCTTTCTGCAACTGGACTTGCCTATCTCAGATTGGCCTTTTAGTCATCAACGCGCTTGTACAAAGCGTGAGAGGGTCCTTCCTAAGAATCTTCATTCGTGAAGTAATCCCAGAGAGACACAAAGGGCAACATAATTGCTTTTAATGTTTTGATAACAAGGCGATTAATGTTAGAATTTTTGAGCAAAGAGTCATGTGTTCTCATCCTATGTTACTATAGTATTTGGGGAGATATGCTGCATTTTCCATGAAAAGAGAGTAAGATAGAAAATAATGTTAAGAGTATCATGTGACTAAATTGCAAAGCTACTCATTACACACATGTCACCTTTGAAAAACAATGACTAAATAATAGTGTGATGTCTTTTCAAATAAGCAATCCCAAGTCATGGCCTCATCTTATGAGCTGTTGGTTTGGTTCATCCACATCTTTAGGCCCATCTAGATGAAGTCTTTTCACACGATTGTGCTTTTCATATGAACATTAATCCAAAATCTATGGATTAAGAAAGGACAAAAGTTAAGGAGATGAAAAGAAGAACTATATTCCCTCCTCCCACAATAGTCTCTGTTTCTCTTTGATTTGTCCCATTCGTCCTTATTTTTCCCCGTTCTTGTGTGCCATTGAGCAACAGGAATGCTTAATGTTTGAGAAGAGCTTCCAAGAATCCAAGGCACTTCACATGCATTGCCTATTTGCAATCCTTACAACAGGGCTGGGGAATGAGGAAATGGTAGCTTGTCATAGGTTGCTTAGTCTTACGAAGTAGGTCAGTAATATCATTCCCTTCTATTGAGGTATGGAAGATTGGTCTAAGGATCTCAAGTGAGATGCAAAGCAGAGGCAAGATCAAAGGAGAAACTTCCAGAATCATTAGGCGGGCAATTTCTTAGCTCTTACATCCACCAGTCACTGGGCTAGTAGTGATCAGCAACCAGCAAAGAGAAATTCAGCAGAGATAAATGGAACATCCAACATGTAAGCAAAACTCAAACCTCACAATCCTACTTTGACAGTATACATATGACACAATGCATCAATTGGGTTTCATCTATGGTAACATTTTCAAATATAGTAATGCTCTATTATACCCACACTGACTAAGGATGTATCTACACTATATAATTCATGCAGTTTGATACCACTGAAACTGCCATGGCTCAAAGCTTTAGAATTCTGGGAGCTGTAGTTTGGCGAGATACCAGCACTATTGGCAGAGAAATCTAAAAACCTTGTAAAACTACAATTCCCATAATTCCATAGTATTGAACCATGGCAGCTAAACTGGTGTCGTCATTATGATAGGCAATCCCTCGTGGCCAAGTATTATTGTTTTCCAGAAGAAGAGTCTTGGCAGTGGGTCCATAAGAGACCGTAAAGACTTGTTCTGGATCTGCATGGTCTCTGAGGACATCTATTTCTAGATGGAAGGCATGAATTCATCCCAAGACATGTAGAAAATATGGAAAGAAACAATAATTTCAGTAGAAGCTAGAGTAAGCACATTTGTACACAGAAGCCTTAGAGATACGTAGCAGCCATTCCTTCTCTACAAAGGAGCTAGGTAAAGGGTTTCCAGAGCTTGGAAATTCTACTTTTTGGTATTGTTTGCTGTTAATTGCCCTCAAGACAGTTTTGGCTTGTGCTGACCCTATGGATAAGTGACCTCCAAGACCCCTTGTCATTAATTCTGCTGCTCAAAAAAATTCAAATACATGAGTGTGACTTCCTTCATTGAATTGATCTCCTTGTAATGCAGTCTTCCTCTTTTCTTACTAACTGCCACTTGACCAAGCATTTCTGCCTTTTCTAACAAGTCATGTTGCCTTGCGATATGTCCAAAGTACAACAGCCTCAGTTTAGCCATATTGGCTTCTGATGATAGTTTAGGCCTTGATCTGTTCTTAGAAATATGTATTAAACTTTTGGTATTTGTAGAACTCCCCTCCCGTGACACATTTCAAATGAACTGATTCACATCTTGCCAGCTTTCTTCATTCTCCAATTTTCAAAACCATGCATAGAAATCAGAAATATGGAGCTGTAATGCCTAGGCTTTGAACATATCATTTTTACCTCACTCCTTATACAATATCCAGAAGTCTTTGAGGGAAACCAAGACAGTTGTGCAAGTTTTGGAAAGAACTTGCGGAGTGACACTTTACATATATAAAATTGTATTTGGGGTATTTAGGAGGAAAAGAACCAGATCTAAAATAGATTTCTCTGTTTGCTTTGTTTTACCATCCCAGTTCGAAGGCTAATATCTGTATTTTCACTCGGAGATACGCAACTGACATTGTCCAGGGAAGGGAATTGTAAAGCCCTTCAGATACTGCTGGACTACAACTTCTGCCTCCAAAGCCAGAAATGAAAGAAGAAGCCTCTGCCTTTGTTTGTGTTTGTGTGTCTCATTGTATTGTAACAAGGCATTGGATGTTTGCCGGTATCTGTTTACACTGTAATCCACTCTGAGTCCCCAAGGGAAGAAAGGTGGAATATAAATAAAGTGGTATTATTTGAAAACACAACAAGATGAGTCCACAGCAGACACTCTACTTGGTGTTGTATTGGCTCACAGTCAGAGACTTCCCAAGTGTCTAGGACTGTGTGATGTATCGGAGAATAATGCGTGCAGATCCCAGTAAGGTGGCCTTCTGCAGCTGGCAGATGGTAATTTTGTCAGTGCCGATTGTGTTTAAGTGCAGGCCAAGACAAAACTATTATTATTATTATTATTATTGGCTGTGATCAGAGGTTGTGCTAGGTCTGCAGATAATAATAATAATAATAAACTTTATTTATATTCTGCACTTCTCCCCTAGGGGACTCAGAAAGGATTACAGCATTTACATACATAGGCAAACATTCCATGCCTTTAAAATAGTATACAATGAGACACACAAACACAAACAAAGGCAGAGACTTCTCCTTTCATTTCTGGCTTCTGGAGGCGGTGCTCATCTCTGGCTCTGGGGAGGTGCTTTCTCCATTTTCAAGCCAAGGAGCCTGTGTTGTCATCTCCTGTTTGTGTGTGGCCAGCAAGATTTGCCTTTTCCTGCCAAAGCGGTACCTATTTATCTACTCACATTTGCATGTTTTTGAACTGCTAGGTTGGCAGGAGCTGGAGCTGACAGACGGGAGCTCACTCCATCTCACAGATTCAAACTGCCAACCTTTGGATCAGTAGTTCAGCCAATCTTCAGGTCAGTAGTTCAGCAGCACAAGGGTTTAACCCATTGTGCCACTGCAATTCAGTATCTTTCACCCCGCAGACTTATAACACTATGACTCCATTTTAACTGTTATAACAACCTATGCAAGTTGGGATTTGCAATACCAAGAGAAGGCTATTTACAATTATCAGCCAGAAAGTTCCCATGTTTCACAAAACTACAAACCTTAGGACCTCACATGATATATCCATAGCAGTTAAAGTGGAATCTTAACACTATAAATGGGTGGCATGAAAGCCTCCCCAGAGGGCTGGACTTTAGCTACCCCAGTTATGACCTCGGTCACTTTTGAGGAAGTATGGCAGATATCAGCCTTTGGCAAAGGAGAACATGCTGATGCCAAAGCCCCATGACTCTTGCCTGTCAAAATGTCAACTATTTATAATCATGCCCTACCTGTTGGGCAGGTAAGCCAGGCTGGCAAACTTTTACCTGTCTCATGACTTCAAGACTATTCCCATACATTAGGAAAGAGTAGAATGTACGGTCTGTTAGCTTATTCATTGTTTGCTAAAGAAGGTACTATCTCAATGCATGCATGTAAGTGTGCATCTGACTATATGTACACTGGTATCTCCCTCACCCTTCTAGTGTGAGATGCAAAAGCAAAGTACATTTCAAAAATGATTCCTGGAATAAGAGGATGAAATTATTTACTGGAAGCTTTGTTACTCTGGAATTACTGGTGATGACACAGATGATGAATTCAAAATGGCTCTAAATTCAAGAATGCAAAACATGTCTTCCTTATTCCCATTATTGCAATTAGTACAAGGAAGGAAGAAGAGTATTGTGACTGGATCACAGGGCTAGAAATCCAAAAACCTATCAGTCATGCTCGCATTTTGTACATAAGTTTTCCCATGTGACTATTGATACAGGCCATGCACATGCTCTCTTAATTTAAAAGGTTCCAGAAGTGTAGATGAATTTGTCTGTTGTTGCAACAACAACAATAAAGAGATTAATTATATTTTAAAGACTAGCAATGTGATCCTTGAAATAGTGTATATAATCCACCTTCTATGAACCCACACCCTTTGAAGCCCAAATCTAGATGGGAGTCCTGGGACCAGCAAAGATGCCTCATCTTGTTCTAGCTGTATTTTCAGGAAACACATCCATCACTGTTGTGAAACATTGCATACATTCATGGGCAATTTGTAGTCACCTTACATCTATAGACTGGAGCCCTCGGTGGTGCAATGGGTTAAACCCTTCTGCCGGCAGGACTGCTGACTGACAGGTCAGCGGTTCAAATCCGGAGACAGCACAGATGAGCTCCCTTTGTTAGCTCCAGCTCCCCATGTGGGGACATGAGAGAAGTCTCCCACAAGGATGGTAATATATCAAACATCCGAGCATCACCTGGGCAACATCCTTGTAGACGGCAAATTGTCACACCAGAAGCAGTTTTTCAGGTCGCTCCTGACACACACAAAAAAACCCTATAGACTTCTTTTCCGCCCTAAAATGCCTTCAGAGTAGTGTACTACACAATACTAAATATGTCAACTTTTTTTTTAAAAAAAAAACCTCACTAAACCTGAAGTACAAAAAATATTGAAACCTTCCATGAACATGTCACAACGAACAAGTTTAAAACAGGATTGTAAAGGTTGCAAAAGTATGTGCTTGGCAGTGGAAGAACATAAATTTTACGCTATTTTTTGAAAAATAATCTTAGCATATTTTTGGATGACCTTAATTTATGAGGGATGATTAAAGTAGAAAAACAATCAGCTGGTTAAAGATACAGTACACATGAAGCTTTGGGTTGTTGGCAGTATGAACCAGCCTAATCTTTCCAAAGAGTGAACTCAAGTGGGTAGCAGTTTGAGGGGGTCTATGAACCAGGGTCCATGATCTGTTCCATGCCATTTCCTTTCTCATGATTTGAAAAATGTGTTTAAGGTCATATCTATGTTTAAGTACATGTCCAAAACTTTTGTCCTACTTTCAGAGTCCAGAAATGATACAATGCCACTTCTGGTGTACCCAACAACCCACAGAGTAGTTGGGAGGTGAAGGAGAGCAAAGATTACACACTGAGCAGTCCCACACCTAGTGTTTTCCGAGGAACATTGTACTATTTAGGATTGAAACACAGACTATGGACCCTTCCACACAGCCATATAACCCAGAATATCAAGACAGATAATCCACAATATATGCTTTGAACTGGATTACCCGAGTCCACACTGCCATATAATCCTGTTCAATGTGGATTTTATATAGCTGTGTGGAAGGAACCTAACAAGGCCTCTTCTACACTGCCAGATAATCCAGGTTATCAAAGCAGAAAGAAAATGCACATTATCTGATTTGAACTGAATTATCTTAGTCTACATTGTTGTATATTCCAGTTCAAAGCAGATGTGGATTTTATACAGCTGTGTAGAATGGGCCCAAGATGTTTGTACTAAAATAATGGATTCGGGAGGGTCCAAATAACAGTTTCAAGTTATCCTAAGGTGCATCTATACCAGACATGGGCAAACTTTGGCCCTCCAGGCAGGCATGTAGCCAGGGGGGGGGCTAAGGGGGCTTCAGCCCCGAAATTCTCAGGATGGTCCGCGAAAAGGCCTTACTGGTACATTATTTAAACTGTTATGTTTATTCATATCATGATCTGATCACCATACTCATTATATCCCACATTCATGGGGTTATTGGGATAACAATACAAAAGGTTTGCTAGGGTAGACCCTCTTCCATCCAGTCTCAGCCCCCCCGAACCAAACTCACCCCCCCCGACTCAAAATCCTGGCTACGGCCCTGCCTCCAGGTGTTTTGGACTTCAACTCCCACAATTCCTAATAGCCTACCGGCTGTTAGGAATTGTGGAAGTTGAAGTCCAAAATACCTGGAGGGGAAAAGTTTGCCCATATCTGATCTATACTGTAAAACTGATAGTTTGACACTACTTTAACTGGAATGCCTCTGTGCTATGGAATCCTGGGATTTGTAGTTTGGTGAGGCACCAGGTGACCAAAGCTTCTTCCTTTTTTTGCCAAAAATGGAAGCAACACACATATCTGCATAGCTTTAGAGTTATGTGGTAGACATAGAGCCCTTAACCTTTTTCACCTTCCTCAAGTTAGTATATTTCACAATTACATTGTCTGATAATCTTGCATTACGTAGTTAAAGCTTACCTGATCAAGGTGGGAAGAATTATGACCATGTTTTGTCTAATAAAAGAAAAATGTTGAGCTGCGTTCCTGCCCCAAAGGTGACCTTCCCTATCAGTTAGATTTCCTTGTCTACAAAGCATTGTTTGCCAACTCCAGGATGACATGTTGGGAGACACAACTCATTAACTGCATAGTACTAAGGCTAAATGTCCTGTGGGTATTTATTTAGCTACTATTATTTAGGAGTTAGACTCCTGTAATTTTCCCTGGAGAATATTTCTTTTCATCAACTCATCCTGTCTTTGTACATCAACCAGACAAGATTCCAGTTCTACCAGCAATTTCCATGTAACACATACAGACACACAAGTCTAGGCAAAGATGTTGTGTAAATACAGACAACTTCACAACACATTCTTGATGAAACATGCTTTCCCTTATTATGTATTTGTGTTCTTTAAAGCTACTATTCTGTTTTAGCATGTTTATGCACTTGATGGCACAAAGTTGCCTCCACAAATTGAAGTATAGTACTTTGAGAACACTCTAACAATAAAAACGGCAGCCCCAAGACCTCACAACCTCTGAGGATGCCTGCCATAGATGCAGGTGAAACGTCAGAAGAGAATGCTTCTAGGACATGGCCATACAGCCCGAAGAGCAAACCACAGACCATCTATTACAATGCAATCTGAGCCCTGCCATGTGCCCAATACAGGACCAATAGACCAACAGAGGACCAATAGAGGACACCAGAGGCACTCCAAGTGACCAGCTTCTGGTCAAAGGACATTTAGTATAATGCAAAGGTTTTTTAACTTTGTGTTTTTTAAATACATTACAACTGTACCCTTGGTTTGCTTCTGATACGATAAATAAAAAATCTGTATGTGTTGGATTAGCAAACCAGTAAGAAAAATGGAGATATGATATTTATAACTATTACAAATGAAACATACAAAGCACAATTCAAAGTTGGAACCAAAATTATGTCTATCAAATTATTGGAAAATGTTAACTTCAAATGCCTATTATGTATTCAATAACTTCACAAATTATGACAAGAATTAATTTGAAAGGTAATGGAAATTTAACACAAGACACAGGAAAATAGACTGGCTCATAAAGATAAGGGACATAATATTATTAGCTAAATTAACTCTTTATCAACAAAAAATCAGTAATATTGCAGAGTTTTCTAAACTATGGCAGGCAGTAATAAAGTAGTTACCTCATTCTTTGACTAATATGGATTATTATGCATCGGAATCACTACTGTTATAATGAAGTCATATTGAATGTATAGTTTTAAAAAGTACAAAATGTAAATCTGTGTGAAAGATTAACAGCTCTTCAAAATAATTTGAAAAAAGATAATCAGCATAAAAATAAAATTTGAACATTAGGAGCAGGCAAGAGAAAAAAGATACCATATTTTGCACAGCATGTCCATTGTGATATTGACATGCTTTTACATATGAAAAATAGTCTTCCTTGCTATAATTTTCCAACGGATCTTGGATCACCTTTGACACGGAGAGAAAGAAGTTGGTAGCATTAAGCTCTTATAGATTTACGTCTACTTCATCAGATTTTATTAGTAGCATGGGTATTACATTATTTTTCCACATAATCACCATTGAGTTCAATACATTTTGTCATCCATGGGACAAGTTTTTGATGCCTATGCCATAGAAGTTTCCCTCTACTTTTTTCAGCCAGTTTGTCATTTCGATTTTCACCTCGTCATCATCAAAAAAGTGTTTTCCACTGAGGTGTTCCTTCAATTTAGTGAATAGATGATAGACACTGGCTGTGAGAGGAATGTCTTAAAACATCCCAACCAAATGAAGTCAACAACTCTTGTGTTGCATGAGTTGTGTGCTGACGTGTGTTATCATGAAGGAGACAGACACCCGCCATCAGCATCCCACAATGTTTGTTTTGGATAGCTCTGTGAAGTTTCTTAATGGTCTCACAACATATTCTGTACCCATTTTGTCACATGCTGTCTTAACATTACGTCCTCTCCATAAACTGAAATTATGTCGCAATGAATTGCAGCGGCGTTCGTGCCCTTAGCATTTAGGTAGCTCATTACAGCGTGAACTTTGCACTTGGGGGGAAATGGAATGAGGACGGTCATCTCTAACCTTCACCACAACCCCAGTCGATGACCTACTGATGACTGGTACTGCTCGTTCACTTCTGCTGGCTTCCCGCTACATGGCAGTGATACCAACTTTCCCTGCAAAAATTGCCCACGAGAGCTATGTGCCTTGTAACCTTACTTTCTGGATAAGCCTCATATATGCCTTCAATTTCCCTGATGACTTATGGAAGATTATGGTGGGAGGAGTTGATGATCTGGAGGTTTTATTTTTGTGTACAGTAACTCATGCCATACAGATGAGATGGAAGAGTGCAAAAATGAAGCTAATTAAACTGAAGAAGATATGTGGAGAGGAACCAGATCTGACTTACCATTAGGCAGAATGAGGAAACTATCTCAAGTAGTGGTAGATGTGGGGGGCAATGCTACAGCTTCCTCCCCCCCCCCCCCCCAATGAGTTCTCCAGACCGTCATCTCTTTTTTTAACGATCAAGATCTACTCAGTCTCATATTCTTCTTGCACTGCTTGTTTCCTATAAGTATTGTATAGGAAATGTTCTGATTATTGCTGAAGTTAGATTCCAATTCCAGTAGTGTCTGTATCAGAATGAAGAATGGGCATTTTATCCTTTGTCTCATGCAACAAAGGGTGTAGGTGCATGTCATAACATGGGTAACAAGCTTACTATAACAGCAGGGAACCCATGAATATGTTTACTGATCAGCCTATCGGCAGAATTCCCATAACCTCTTATCATCATAGTTTGTGGCAGCCACACAAAGTTTCTGGAGGAGAACTACTACTTTCAAAGTAAGAGCCGCAGAATTAAACAGAAAATAACAATTTCAAACCAGGAACAGATTTCTGTTCTACAATATTATTATCATGTTTATTTATACACCACTTTTTGCCTTCACAAGGAGACTGTGGACCCTTTTAGACAGGCCCTATATCCCAGGATCTGATCCCATGTTTTCTGCTTTAAACTGGATTATATGAGTCTGCACTGCCAGATAATCTGGAATAAACAGAACACCTAGGATCAGATCCTGGGATATAGGGCCTATCTGAAAGGGCCCTTCCAAACAGAATATAACCCAGAATATCAAGGCAGATAATCCACAATATCTACTTTGAACTGCATTATCAGAGTCTACACTGTCATATAAGCCAGTTAAGTGTGGATTTTAGACAGCTGTGTGGAAGGGGCCAAAGCAGCTTACATTTCAATACAATTTCAAATCTACAAATATGTGAAACATTACAATAGAATTAAATATCATTGCTGAATTCCAGAAGTAGCTCTTGACATTGCTGTGCTTCTCATTAGGGGTTCTGCTGTTGTCAATTACCTTTACTTATTTAAGATGCACTGTGTGTGCTCTGTTCTATTTTTAACTTGAAAATAAAGATCCCACATCACTCAGGGGGAGGTGAGACCTGTATCTTTCTTCTCCAAACCCTACAACAGTCTAGGAATATGGAAGCAATTGGCCCATACTACCTGAAGAACCTATAGCATCTTTCCACGCTGTCAATAAGATATTCTAGCCCAGGAATGACATTCCAGATGTAGCATGATTTTTTAAATGAACAGAACACACATGGTTAATCATCAAGTAATAGCTGCTATTTTTCCACTCAAAGGTCTGTCAAAAGGTTAATGCAGTTTCCCCTTCTTACTCACCCAAATTATTGATAATAACAATTTTAATGAGCCCAGGCTCCAGATTGACTTCAGACATGCAAGATCTACTTTGATTTTTATGAGTACTTTGAGATCCACCCGCTAGAGCCAGAGGCAAATTTGTATATCATGTGTGGTGCCTATTGCATACCATGCCTCATGAGCCATATGCTGAGATGACCATAATGTGTATCATTATAAATCTATAATTAACCACAGGTTTCTGATTCTAATGCCAAATTTTCTATAGAGAAAAAGATCTTTTTATTGCTGCTATTGTTACAACATAGAGAGTGAGAAAACCATTCTGATCTAATGCTACTTATCCAGTGATCTACCAGCTGAACCTGATCCATCTTTGCATTTTGGAGGCAAGGTGGGTACAAGTGGCTTCTACTATATTCAGCATTCACTTTTACTGAATACAAAGAGAGTGAAACATGGGGCCATTAACATACCAACAGAATATTTTTAGTTACCTTGTTTACAGATGTGTTTTATATAATTAAAAACTGATGTACCCAGCATCTTTAGGGGGGAACTCACCCTAAATTCTCACATAACCTGCTAGTGCACCTTCCAGAATTGTTGGTCCTTCCCGTTATGATATATTATGATAATATAGTTTAACCCGGTGGCGCAGCAAATTAAAGCGCTGAGCTGCTGAACTTGCTGACCAAAAAGGTTGGTGGTTTGAATCAAATCTGGGGAGTGAAGTGAGCTCCCGCTGTTAGCCCCAGTTTCTGCCTGCCTAGCCATTCGAAACATGAAAATGTGAGTAGAGTGATAGGTACTGCTTCAGCAGGAAGGTAATTGCACTCCATGCAGTCATGCTGACCACATGACCTTGGAGGCATCTACGGACAGGCCCCATCTACACTGCCATAAAATCCAGTTTCTGATCCAGATTTGAATTGGATTGTAAGGCAATGTAGACTCATATAATCCAGCTCAATGCAGATAATCTGGATTCAGAAACTGGATTATATGGCAGTGTAGATCCAGCTTCAGTAGAAGGCAATTCTGCTAAGAAAACTTCGTGATTGGGTTGCGGCGAATCAGAAATTACTTGAAGGCATACAACTAGTAGCCTACTATTACTACAATACTATTGAGGGGTCACATTCAAGTACTATATAGATTTTTGCACCAAATTAGACTTCTTTGTCATTGCAATTGGGTTTTTTAAAATTCTGGATTAAGATATTTTTAATGCTTGTTTTGGATGTAATTATTATAATTTATTTATTTACCACAATTATATCCCGCTCTTCTCAACCCCTAAGGAGACTCAGGGCAGCCTTACAAAGGCAACAATTCAATGCAATACATTAATACGTCGGTAAATAAACAAAAACATTAAAACCAATTTAGAAATATTACCTTTTTAACTACTATATCCAGAATCACCCAGCAAGTGTAGTCAACTAGAAACTGTAATCCAAATTGTAAAATTTCCCAAGAAGTGACTAAATATCCTACTTTCCTTTCAAGCCGCTTAAGACATCATACATTGTCCTATCTCATTCTATTCTTTCATCAACCTTATGAGGTAGTGCAGGCCCGGATTACCCATGAGGCCACCCTAGGCCATGGCCTCGGGTGGCGGATTTGGGGAGGCAGCGGATCCGGACCCCCCAAAAAAGTTTTTTTTAATTCAAAAAAGTGCACATGCGCGTCTGAAGCGCCTCTTTCCCCTCCTCTGCCCGCCCTCCTTCCTTCAATCAAGGGAGGAGGGCGGGGCGAGAAGGAGAAAGAGGCGCCCTCCCGCCACACACGCATGCGCGGCAGGTGTCCCTCCGCCTCTTTCTCCTCCTCACTCCGCCCTCCTCCCTTGATTGAAGGAAGGAGGGTGGGCAGAGGAGGGAAAGAGGCGCCTCCCGCCGCACACGCAAGCACGGCAGAGGTTTCTCCGCCTCTTTCCCCTCCTCTCCCAGCCCTCCTTCCTTCAATCAAGGGAGGAGGGCGGGGAGAGGAGGGGAGAGGCGCCTCTCGCCGCATGCGCATGCGTGGCAGGGGTCCCTCCACCTCTTTCCCCTCCTCTCCCCGCCCTCCTCCCTTGACTGAAGGTAGGGGGCGGGGCGCAGAGGACGAGGCTGGCCTAGGGCGGCAAACTTCTTTAATCTAGGTAGTGTGTGGGTGCCCTAGGGCCAATCAGGGTGCATCTACAATGCAGAATTAGTGCACTTTGGCAACACTTTAATTGACATGTCTCAATGCTATGGAATCATGGGAGTTGTAGTTTGGCGACAAACCAACACTCTTTGGCAGACGGCTCAAGACCTTGCAAACCTAAAACTCTTGTGATTCCACAGCATTGAACAGTGGCAGTTAAAGTGGGGTCAGACTGCATTCGTTCTACAGTGTAGATGCACCATCACTGACCCACTAGTCTCAATTCAATACTCACCACCATGCACATGTCAAGTATATATCCATACTCTTGCTCTCTCTCAAACCCTGGAATATTCAAAATATTGAGCTAAGATCACATAATCACCACATCACTAATACTAAATTGTAGCTTTAGTAAGGCTTTCCAAATTTCACTTGGACATAGATTTTTGTAGATGCAATTTTAATTTATTTTACCTCATTCACTTGGTATTTTATTTCCCATTTCACTTTGCTTGAGTTCGTGCTTGTATTTCTCATACATTGGGGTGATCCCCTGTCCCTTGTAGACTCAGAACTAACACTTCATTACTTTCACTTCTCTCAACACTAGTGCCAATTTTAGAATTTTTTATTAGAAAACAAAAAAAGCCAAAATGACATTCTATTGCATTAATTTGAAACTTTGCAAAAATTGGCTCAGGAAAAACAATCTCTTAAAACAGAGATATATTTTCTTCATTTAGATCAGCCACCTCCAGATGTTCTGGACTATGGAACAATATGGCTAATAACTACAGAATATAGAAGTTGTAATCCAAGCCATCTGGAAGGAACCATGATAAGGAAGATTAGTCTGGAATGTGCAGTACCGAACCACTCCACAACATTGTTTCATGGTAAGACTACTTTTACTTGAGATCAGCATTTGGAAAAGTTACAATTTCTGAACTACAAAAATAGGCTCCCATTGAAGCTTAATTAAAGGCTTCTAGAAACTAAGGTCTTAAAAAGTAAATGTTACTAACCTATTCTGTGTCATGGGCCCCTTGCACACAGCTTTGAACAGGAATATAGGGCAGTGTGGTTTCAGATAACTCAGAAAACCCAGTTCAAAGCAGATATTGTGAGATTGTCCCTATGTAGGAAAGGTGTATTACTCTGCGGACTGTAAAAAAAAAAGAGGGGTGGTGACTTACGTTAAAGAAAAAGTGAAAAGTAAATTAGCTTTCAAAGATTCGGAAGGGAGATATGTCGGGGTCATGATTGAATGGGAGAGGAAAAAGCTATTGGTTTGTAATATTTACGCCCCGAATGGGCCAAAGGTGAAATTTATGAGGGAGCTGAGAAAAAAGATCGAGAAAGAAGAGTATGACGAATTGCTAGTGGTAGGGGATTTCAACGGGGTTGTGGAGACGAAGATGGACAGAACCCTGAGGGGGAAGAAAGACAATAAAAGTGGGGAAATACCCAGAGAAGGTAGGGAAATTCTGGAGGATTTGGACCTAATGGACGGTTGGAGGGAGCAAAATCCTAATACAAAAGATTATACATATTTCTCCAGTAGGCACAAATCTTGGTCTAGAATAGACATGCTGTGGGTGTCTAAAAATTGCTATCTAGAATGAGTAAGATAAAGATAACACCACAAGTATTTTCTGATCACAATGTTTTGGAATTTAATATAGGGAGGAGACAATCGATACCAACCTGGAGACTTAATGAAGATCTGCTGAGAGGTGAAAGTCAGAATTTAAGGTATAAGGAAGTTATAAAAGAGTACTTTGAACTTAATGCAGATAAAGGCACCAGAGAAGAAATAGTATGGGACGCCTCAAAGGCGGTGATCAGAGGGCACTTCATTCAACAAGAGGCCATTAGGAAGAAGCAGAAAAATAGAGAGGAGAGGTTATTAATAAATAAAATGAAAGAGACAGAAGCAAAGCTTAAGAAAGAACCGAAGGAAAAAAAATGGAAGGTGGAACTTGAAGCCTTGCGTAAACAGAAAGATATTCTAGAGGTAGAAAAAATGGAAAGAAATCTAAAGTTTGTAAAACAACAACACTTCCAGCACGCCAATAAGCCGGGAAGGTGGTTGGCAATTAAAATAAGAAAGAAAAAGGAAAATAATCATATAACACAATTAAAGGAGAAAAGCAAGGTGTTCTATAAGGATGAACAGATTAAAGGGGAATTCCTCAAATTCTATAAGAACCTTTATAAAAGTGATAATATTAAAAGGGAAGAAGTCCAGGAATACATAAGTGGGAAAAGATTAGATAAAATAACAGATCAACAGAGAGAAGAACTAAACAGATTAATAACCAGAGAAGAGTTAAAAGAGGCCATAAGAGATCTAAAAGGGAATAAGGCGCCTGGCCGGATGGGCTTACGGCCCAATATTACAAGATCTTTCAGGAGGAACTAACACCGCACCTCCTGAAAGTTATGAATGGAGTCATGCAGAAGAGAGTTAATATTCCGGAAACTTGGACAACAGCGAGTATAACGGTCATTCATAAAGAAGGAACGGATAAAACAGATGTTAAAAACTATAGGCCGATCTCGCTGTTAAATACGGACTATAAACTTTTTTCGCATATCTTAGCTGAGAGATTTAAAAGTTTTCTGACCCATTGGATAAACCCAGATCAAGTGGGCTTTTTACCAGGACGACAGCTCAAAGAAAATGTTCGAATTGTGGTAGACACGATAGAATATTATAGAGATAAAATCCAGAAAAAAGCTGCCATCCTATTTGTCGATGCTGAAAAAGCTTTTGACAAAGTGAACTGGGACTTTATAAAAATTTTAATGCGGGAAATAGACTTAGGATTTCACCTCAATAATGCGGTGGAGGCGATATATTCGCAACAATCAGCCAGTATTCGGATAAATGGGTCGAGGACGGAGACCTTTAAAATAAATAGGGGTACTAGGTAATCATGTTTGTTTTGTCATTTTAATCAATAAAACTCTTTATAAAAAAAATTTTTAAAAAAAGGGTTCCAGACAAGGTTGCCCTCTCCTCTTCATTTTTGCCCTAGAAGTACTATTAGAGGATTTAAGAGAGGATTCACAATTGGCAGGAATAAAACTGAAAAATGGAGAATACAAAATCAGGGCATATGCGGATGATTTAGTATGCTTTATAGAAGACCCAGAGGAAAATTTAGAAAAATGGTTAACAAAGTTAGGAAAATACGGTAGGGTGGCGGGACTGACAATAAACAAAGAAAAGACCAAAATGCTAACAAAGAATCTGGACCAAAAGGAGAAAGAAGTCTTAAGCAAAAAATCAGGCATAACAAGTGCATCTAAGGTGACATATCTAGGAGTATTTTTAACTCCCAGAAATATAGATCTGATAAAAAAATAATTATGAAGCAAAGTGGGTAGAGATAAAAAAAGACTTAAATAAGTGGAAATATCTAAACTTATCCATGTTGGGCAGAATATCATTGATAAAAATGAGCGTTCTGCCTAAAATGTTATTTCTGTTTCAATGCCTGCCGATCCTACACTTAGACAAGTACTTCAAAATCTGGAATAAAGATATAAGGAACTTTATCTGGAAAGGTAAACGAGCCAGAATAAATTGGGTGATATTAACAGATAAAAAAGTAGGGGAGGCTGGGGGTCCCGGACCTCAGACTTTATCATGAGGCTTCGGGCGTTGGATTGGGCATTGGAATGGACAACTTAAAGGATAAAAGACTTCTTTCCCTAGAGGGCCATGAGTTACGTGTTGGATGGCACGGGTACCTTTGGTACAACCAATTGAAGAAAGAGAGTAAATTTAATGATCATATAATAAGGAAATCGCTGATAAAGATCTGGCTGAAATATAAAAATAGATGCTATAGCAAAATACCGGGATGGGTTTCCCCACAAGAGGCATACTTTAGAAGGGAGTACGGAAAGTCGGACTGGGTGAGGTACGATACCTTGTTGAAAATCTCGGGCGGAGACATACTTTTGAAGGAAAGGGAAGAAGTGCAAGAATACGACAGAACAATTGATTGGTTGCAATACATGCAAATAAATGAACAATATAAAAAGGATAAAAAAATGGGGTTTATACTGTCAGATACATTATGGCAGAAATTAGTGGAGAAACCCAAAGGAAGAATATCATTACTATATGATAAACTTCTGGAATGGCAGACGGAAGAAGAAATGATAAAAAATTGCATGGTCAAATGGGCTCAGGACGTAGGCCACCCAATTCCATATGCAAAATGGGAAAGATTTCTGAACAAACATATGAAATATACATATTCATTCGACCTTAAAGAGAATAGCCTGAAGATTTTTCACAGGTGGTACCTCACCCCGGAAAAAATTGCAAAGTTCAACAAAAATTATAGTAACAAATGTTGGAAATGCCAGAAAGAAGTAGGATATTTTATTCACATGTGGTGGGACTGTGAAAAAGTTAAGATATTTTGGAAAGCGGTGCATAAAGAAATACAAGAGGCTTTGGGAATCAAAATTCCAATGAAACCTGAATGCTTGCTGTTGGGATTATTAGATGTTAAAGTAGAAGATAATACGGAGAAGTTATTTGTCTATTGTATCTCTGCGGCCAGATTAATCTTAGCTAAAGGATGGAAAGAAGAACATATCCCGGAGGCTGATGACTGGAGACTAAAGTTAATAGACATTATGAACATGGATCGGCTGACCCAGAGGTTAAAGCAAGATATAAACTCCAAAAATACGGACTGGACTATGATCACTAACTACTTCAAGAAGAGAAAACTAGAGTGGACTATAACATAAATCATATCGATAAGATTCAAGTTATGGATAACAAGAAGTCGGAGATACTCCGAAGATATATAGAACATCAATTAAGAGATAATGGAAGGGGGGGGAGGACGGGCAGGAAGTACTCATATGAGTCTGTGTCTTTTATGTGTTAAGGTTTGGGTTTGTCTGGGGGAAGGTGGTGGGGGTTTGTTGTGACGTCTCGTCAATTTTATGTATCTTTTTAATCTTTGAAAACAATAAAAAGTTTTAAATTGGAAAAAAAAAGATTGTCCCTATGTAAGCCACCCCAAGTCCCTTCGGGGAGATGGAGGTGGGGTATAAAAATAAAGTTATTATTATATTATTGGAGGGGGGAGGAGTGGGAAGCACAGGGGCCCTCAATTTTCTTCACGAAGCCCTAAGAGCTCTGTGGCGCACAGTTTTAGAACTGCTTCTCTAGAGCAGTGATTCAGTTCCTTACCAGCCTTTAAGAATTGTAGGAGCTGAAGTTCGGAACACCTGGAGGATCAAAGGTTAGGGATCAGTACTCTAGTCTAGACCACCTTGTTAGAGAATTGCAATGTTATGCAAACCAGTGTCTAGCTATGCAATCACTTCACAATATTGTGTAAAGTTTAGCATGCACACATAATGAAGTGCAATGACACGATATGCATAACCCCACTTTCATAACCTTCAACTGAATATGAATATTATGCATTGGCAAAAAAAGTTTAACAACATGGGAATTTATGTATATGTAAGGCACCACCAGGATGCCAATCTTAATTAATCTTCTTGTTACACAAGCACTAGCATCAAAACAAAGCCTGGAAACAAACTCCCTATTGATTGACAATGACTTTCCCAAGGGCATCATGAGGGGTCATGCCCTAGTCTCATGTTTTGGCCCTGAAATTGCACAAAATAGGACACTGGTTATCTGAAAATTCAGATCAAAAGTACATAGCATCACATTTCATGGTTGAATGTTGAAGCTGTGGAATGCATAATAAAAAAGATCATTTTCCATCTTCTTCCATTGTTTTTGATGAGAGCTTTTGAATGGTCATAAATGGCAGGTATTGTGTAGTAGTGGGGCAGAAAAATATGTACCTTATATACTCATTTACAAGTCTAAAATTTTTAGTTTAAAATTGACCCAAAATACCCTGCGGTAATGTATCTATGGGTCAATGTAAGTATTGTACTGTAACTCTTATCAATAAAGGAATCATTCCCTTCTTTGAGGACAGTAGTGAAAAGCAAAAGCTCAGTCCATTCTTGGAGAACCAAAAAGAAGCACCAATTTCCTATAATCTCTCCACCATGGTTCTACTTCTGGCCTTTTGAATGTCTACACAGGGAAATGGTCATAGTAAACAGGATAGCTGGCCTTGGTGCTTTCTTCTTGCCACAGAACGGCCCTTGACTTATCCATGGGTTATATCAAAATCCATAATTCTGTTGCCCATACCATCATAGAGAACAGGCTTTCATTTTTTCTTGTTTGCTTGCTTAATGAATTTATAATTGGTTTTTGATATTGCAAATGATCTGGATGTAGAAGTAAATTGTGAGGTAGCAAAGTTTGCAGATGACACTAAACTGTTCAGGGTAGTTAAAAATGAAACTGACTGTAAAGAGCTCCAGAAAGACCTCTCGAAATTGAGTGAATGGGCAACAAAGTGGCAAATGCATTTTAACCTAAACAAGTGTAAAGTCATGCACATCGGGGCAAAGAACCCCAAACACACTTATCAACTGATGGGATCAAAGCTTTCTGAGACAAACCAGGAAAGGGATCTTGGGGTTTTGGTGGACAGCTCAATGAAGATGTCAACCCAGTGCGCTGCAGCAGTGAAAAAAGCAAATTCTATGCTTGGCATGATCAGGAAGGGAATCAAAAATAGGTCGGCAAATGTTGTATTGCCTCTCTACAAATCTATGGTGAGGCCACATCTGGAGTACTGTGTACAATTCTGGTCACCACACCTCAAGAAGGATATAACGGAACTGGAAAAGGTACAAAGAAGGGCAACAAAATGATCCAAGGGATGGAGCAGCTCCCTTATGAAATCAGGTTGCAACGCCTTGGTCTTTTCAGCCTTGAAAGACGGCGTTTAAGAGGTGACTTGATCGAAGTGTATAAAATCATGCATGGGATAGAAAAGGTGAATAAAGAAAAAATATTTTCTCTGTCACCCAACACTAGGACTAGGGGGCACTCCCTAAAGCTCCAAGGTAGGAAAGTTAGGACTAATAAAGGGAAATATTTCTTCACCCAGAGGGTCATTGGGTTATGGAACTCACTTCCAGAGGAGGTTGTGACAGCTGTCAGCCTGGACAGCTTCAAGGCAGGATTAGACAGATTCATGGATACCAAGGGAATCAGTAGTTACTGAAATGGACATCCAAGTGCCACCTCTGTGTTGATGGAGGCAGGCAGGATTTTCCCCGGGTACTGGTTGTGGGGGGTCGGGAGCAGGCGAGGGTTTTGCCCTCCTTTCTGCTAGAGATCCCTGTGTACAACTAGTGGGCCACTGTGTGACACAGAATGCTGGACTAGATGGGCTGAGGCCCGATTCAGCATGGCTCTTCTTATGTTCTTATGTTCTTATTTTATTCTTAGGCAAAGCCCACTTGAACCAATGACGTGCTTCCAAAAAGCAGGAGGGGTGATCAATTTTTCAAATAAAATAAATGATAATACTTTGAATGGTTCACACTCATTGCGTGGTTATGATAGATGGTGATGAGTCAGTGGTGGAGCCATCGTCTCTGTGCTCCCCAGAATGAACTCTCAGGTATTTGGCTGGTTCTCTGTCTGATGAGTCATTTTTCCCCGTTGAATCACTTTGGATGCATCTGAAATACCTTCCTCTAAATTACTACCTTGGTAAGACATTTGCAATACTGGTTTGATCAGTGAATGTTAGCAGTCTCATGATTTACTATACATGTGCAATATTAAAAAGTTGTCTCAACTTACTATTGGTGTTATGAGGAGCTGCTTGGAAGAACTGAATTATCAAGAACTCTGTTGACATATATACCCAAAAAGTTCAAAAGCAAATAATAATCAGGATATAAATATTTTTAAAGGGCATCTCTTTCTTAATCTTGTTTCCGTCATTGTACAGGAATTACCTTATTTATTTATTTATTTATTTATTTATTTATTTATAGTTCAAACTTGCTATACCGCCACTCCCCGAGGGCTCGGAGCGGTTTACAGTTTGACATAAAAAATACAGAGCATACAACAAGACAAACAACATCGACAGGGAATGACAAAACTAACGAGAAGGGGAAGCCAAGCTCGGGCCCATGTGGGTTGGAGCTTTCTAAGGTCAGCTATCAGGCTCGACCGTCGAATGGGGGAAGCCTAGGAGGGTCCCACAGATCGAACAACGTCCTCAGGGACTCGAGATCCATACGGTAGCGAACGTCGCAAGCCTGTGGCTCCAGGTTCGCCAGCATCGGAGTATCAAGCCTCCTGGGGTGGGGGTTCATCAATGGGGGAACCCGGCGCCTGAGGTTGGAGTTCCTGAAGGTGCTGGGACGGAAACCTCTGGTTGTAGCACAGCAGGGCTGGGATTTCCTCTGGCCCCGCCCCCTGCCCCGCCTTCGGCCCATCCTCTGTTTCGTCTGAGGTGGCAGAGGGTTCTTCCGTTTTTTACTAGTCCTCTCGCCGTATCTCGGACTGTGCCCCACGGCGGCCACCGGCTGTCCATGGCCTCTAGGAGCTCCATCGGGGCACTGGGGGGGAGGACCAGCCTCAGGGCCTCCAGAGTTAGCAGTAATCCCGGTCCCAGGGCCACCGGTGACAGCAGGCCCGTCACCAGCCGGTGGCGATGCAGCCTGTGGGCTGGTCATAACCATGGGGATCGCTGGTAATCGGTCGGCTCGTCGCTGGGGCTTGCAAGGACCCCTGAGACGTCAAGCGCCTCCATCAGGGACCCCATCAGGAACCCCGGGGCAGCGGTATGGCGGTGCTTGTGGCCTCCAGTGAAAAGGCCAGCGGTGGAAAAGCCGGCAGTGGCGGCCGCTCCAGCATGGAGACCGCAGGGGCCGTGGTCGCAGCCTTTGGGGTGGACGAGGGGGGTGGGCCTAAAGACGCCAAACTGATCAGGGTCGGCGCCATGTTGATACAGCCGGCCAACACCCTCTCCATCGGGGTCGGGGGAGCCCGGTGTCCCAATGCCTTCCACGGGCTCCACCACGGCACCGCCACCCGTCCGGCTGATGCTTCGCCCCGCAGCAGGTCCAGGCATGGCGGATCCGGTGCTCCACCGGCTGCCACCTCCCCAGTCCCGGGGCGGGGGTCCAGGCGGCGCGGGCCGTCCGCACTGCAGAGGGACGCCAGCATCGGTCTCAGCTCCTCCATCTCCCTTAGCCAGGCGGCCAGCCACTCGACCAGCCGGCTGAAGCCAAGAAGGAGGTGGGGGAAATCCGGCGGCGCGTCCTGGGTGGTGCCCTGGATGGTGTCGGGAGGGCGGTCGCTTGCCTCCCTCTGGGTGAAGTTAGGGGGGGGTGGGCATCTCAGCCTCCTCCAAGCCCGGCCAGGGAACAGGGGACCATGGCAAGCAATTCCGGGGGGACGCTGTGGTCGCTGCGGTCGCTGTTGGTCCAATAGTCCTCCTGGAGGCCGCAGCGTCCTTCATGCTCGCATGGATCCTGAGAACCGAGGCCGGAGCCCGAGCAACCTCAAGGGCAACCTCGGCCTCGGCTTGCAGAGCCTCGAAGAGAAGCGGGGAACTCGCCGGCACTTCTAACAACGAGCAGGAGTGCGCCCTAACGTCCCGCAAGTCGCCCCCTGTGCATGGGGTAGCTGGCCTCGTAGGTGGGGGTGCTGTGTAGGAAAGACTACATAGGCCCCGGCGGAGCTCGGCGTTCCGGCGTCTGCTCAACGCAGCCATCTTGACTCCAACTGTTCAATTCTAAGGCTTCCTGCCAAAATGGAACTGAGGAGAGTCTACTGAAGAAGCCAGTATCTGCCGCATACCAGTACAGCCATCGGTGTGGGGGTGAGGCAACCTGGACGCCTTCCTTCCCCTGTTCTGGCAGGCAGGGATGGTAATAATGGAGCAGCTGGAGGCAGAAGTTTTAAAGGCTCCTGCTCTGTTTGCTCCTTCTCTCACCGGTGTGGGTGTGAGGGAACCAGGACTCCTTCCTTCCCCTGTTCTGGCAGGCAGGGATGGTCTTCACATGAACTTCACATGTTTTAGTTTTAGGAAATAATTCCTTTCCCAGGGCCAAATTCAACATTAGCCTTAAGCTAGAGTAGACCCATTGAAATCAATGACATTTAATTTACCTGTATCAAGTCCCATTAATTTCAAATGTTCCTACTCTTGATAGGACTGACCTTGGGTTAGCATCCCCATAACAAAACCTTCAAAAGTATTCAAGATCAGTTGATACAAGGTGGACAATCTGAAATGATTCAGTATGTTCCTTAGACGCAATCCAGATAACAGGGATGTGTCTCCAATAAACCTAATCTAGGAACTATAAATAATTGTTTAATATATTCATTACATTAGTTGGAGACACACCCTTGCTATCTGGGTTAACTTTAAGAAACATACATATTATATGAGATGGCAGATGTCACCATGACGTCTGCGGATGGCAGTAGACATGGTTGCTAAATAACCTCCATTACAAAGAGAATTTAAGTGGGTGATATGCTTTACACAATTTACTCTGTCTGTGACATACTTGTATAAATGCTGTTTCCACACCTGTTGTTGTAAACTGGATAACCTGGATAACTCAAATCCAAGCCAGATACCACAGCTGGCCTGTTTGGGCAATGTTCTCTAAATGACCATAGGATTCCAAACAGGCCATTGATTTCTGTAGGTTGCTTTTGGTTGTCATTCCATTTGGGTATCCAAGCAACAGTTTTGTTGGCATAACCTAAGTACCAAAATCCTTAACAACATCTCAAGCATGTGGACGGCATAACTGGGCCGGACCTCACCTGGAGACAGGATCAATTTGTAGACAATGAGGAAAGGTGCCTGCTTAGACATTATCAGATGTGTTGACTGGACTTCTGGGTGCCCTAATCCAAAAAACCCCACAACTGTTCCCAAACCTTGACAGAACTCACTTGTGGCACATCAGCTTGCCATCTGTATACCTTTATAAAACGGAATGTTTGTGTGTATGTGTGTATGCGGAGGGCGGAAGGACGGATATGTGGCAGCTATTTGCATAAAGTCTTTTGATTGGACAGCCTCGCCACTCCAAAATTCTAAGGCACCAGACAGAGAGCATTGCTAGCCACTGATTAGCCAGCATCCCAGAATCCAGGCCTCTACATTCAAACAACAGGATTTCTTTCCACTGAGGGGAAAAAAGCCAGCAACCCAGAATTCAGGCCTTGTCACGATCACGGACTTGGCGGGCCCCTTAATCACACACAGAGAGACGTACTGAAGGCTAACTACTTTATTGAGTATAAAAACAGTTCCAAAGAATATATAGTCCAATAATAAGCAAATGTCCAAAGGGTAGAAAGCAAGATTGTCCAAAGTAACGTAGCAAATAGACTTGAAGCTTGGCAAGGCTCCGCAATCCAATGCGGCACAGGAACAAGGCAGGGCTCCGCAATCCAATGCGGATCAAGAAACAAAGCAAGGCAAATGCAAGGCAAGGCTTGATGACCACGGCTTGACTTGTGGTCCCACTATCCTTCGGCCGAGGCCCCGACGCCTAGGCTTCTTCGTCTCCACTCTCCGCGCCCGGACCTCGGTCGGTCTAGGACCCTCGACCACGCCCTCCTGGTAGACTCAATGTCCCGTCTCCTATCGAAAGTTCGACCTTGCCTCTCAGCAGCTGTGTCGCTATCTTCCTGAGAACTTTCCTCCCTAGCACTTTCCCACTCGGCTTCCCATGTTTTCACTTTCAAGCTCTTGGGAATTCCTCCCCCGGTGTTCATAACTCCCTTCGCTGCTTCCCATCTCCACCTGGTGATCGGAATCTATGCTAGGCCCAAACATCATCTCATCCCATGCCAAGCTCTCTGTAGGCGAACGAGGCCCATCCGAAGGGCCCTGTGCTTCACCCCAGTCATCTAGCTCATCCTCTGAATCCACATCTGCTGCTGCAGGCCCTAATGCTAATGGAACCCCAGGACCTATTCCCTGCCCTCCAGGCACAAACGAGAACTGCTGTGCTACAGGCCTCTACATTCAAACAACAGGATTTCTTCCCACTGAGGGGAAAAAAGCCAGCAACCCAGAATCCAGGCCTCTACATTCAAACAACAGGATTTCTTCCCACTGAGGGGGGAAAAGCCAGCATCCCAGAATCCAGGCCTCTACATTCAAACAACAGGATTTCTTCCCACTGAGGGGAAAAGCCAGCAACCCAGAATCCAGGCCTCTACATTCAAACAACAGGATTTCTTCCCACTGAGGGGGGAAAAGCCAGCATCCCAGAAACCAGGCCTCTACATTCAAACAACAGATTTTCTTCCCACTGAGGGGAAAAAAGCCAGCAACCCAGAATCCAGGCCTCTACATTCAAACAACAGGATTTCTTCCCACTGAGGGGGAAAAAGCCAGCAACCCAGAATCCAGGCCTCTACATTCAAACAACAGGATTTCTTCCCACTGAGGGGGAAAAATGCACCATCAACATTCCCTCCCCACTTGGCTCTGTGAAAACAAAATGGATTCCTGTATTCTCCTCCCCTCGGCTTTTAGAAAAACGGCTGCCTGCCATTCGGTCTTTTAAAGTTACCAATAGCAGGCCATAACATTACAGGCCCCAAAATAGAGTTTAGGGCAGGATGGCCGACGAATGATGGGATTTGCATCCCAATTCACTTCCCAGAAAACATTGTAGCCCCTACAAATCCCCTTCTCCCAGATAGGCCCAAAAGAGGCATCCATCTTCCCTCTTCAACACAGTGTTAGAGAAAGGCAGCTTCTGACAGGATCTTTAGAACAGGCACTGTCACTCTACAAGGTAAGGCCCTAATTCACTCAAAAGACACAAGAGAAAACAATAAATACCTTTCTCTAATGCCTTTTAATGCTTATATAAATAATTCTGGCCCAAAGCCCCCCTCACCCAGCCTCATTGGATCTTACTGCTAATTCCATGCAGGTCTTTTCCATTTTTTTTACTCCTTTCTGTTTTACACCGGTATACTTTCACAGGCCAGGGCGGATATGTGGCAGCCACTTTCACAGGCCAGGGCGGATATGTGGCAGCCACTTTCACAGGCCAGGGCGGATATGTGGCAGACACTTTCACAGGCCACAGTGACCAGCGCGGGTGATGGACCTGCACCAAACTTGGTACACATAACCCCCCTATGACATGACCCACGTATTATGGGATTTGTAGTACTTTCCAAGACTTTGGTTCCCACAGACCACTGAGGCCACCAAAAAGGACCAATACAGACCACACTCAGCACACACAGCCCCCATGACCCACTCTACGTCCTGGTGCAGTTCGGAGGAGGGTGGGCCATGGATGATGGGACTTGAAGTGCCTCTACTCACTTCCCAAGTCCGCTGCAACCCTCATCCAATCACTGATCGAGACCAAACTTGGCATACATAACTCCCATGACTGCCTTCACGTCCTGGTGAGGTTTGGGGGAGGACTGACAATGGATGATGGGATTTGTAGTACTTTTACACCCCTCTGTTCCCACAGACCACTGTGGCCCCCAACAAACACCGAGAAAATCCACACTTGGCACACAGAGCCCCAGTGACCCACTCTACAGCCTACTGAAGTTTGGAGGGGGACAGAACATGGATAATGGGACTTGCAGTACCTTCCCTCACTTCCCAATCCTGCTACAAACCTAATCCAATGACTGATCAACACCAAATCTGGCACACAGAGCCCTCATAACCCACTCTACAGCCTGGTGCAGTTTACTGTGAGATGAACCACGGATGATGGGACTTGAAGTACCTTCACTCACTTCCGAAAAACAATGAATCCCTCATCCATTCACCAATACAGACCAAACTTAGCACACAGAACCCCCATGACCCAATCTACATCCTACTACACTTTGGGGGGACGGGACACACAGAGATGATGGGACTTGCACTACCTTCAGTAATTTCATGATACCACTGCAACTCCCAATAATGATGGATCAAGACTAAACTTGACACACAGAGCCCCCATGACCCACTCTACATCCTGCTGCACTTCTCAAATGACCCAGGCAGGGCCGGGTCCCCAAGCTAGTATTAAATATTTAGTAGAAGAGTATGTACGCATTTAAGGCATTGAATTTTGCCACTATTTCTGTGTAAATGGCTTTGAGTCCCTCTAGAAGTGAGAAAAGAGGTATATAAATTCTGCAAATTAAAAAAAAGGACTTGTATCAACTGTGTATTTTTTAGCAGACTGTGGAGTGGTAAGGGGATATGGGTAGGGTTGCCAGATGTCCTTATTATGAAGGATGCCCCTTGTTTGAAGGTGAGAAAGTTTGTTCCTTATACGACTGCCAGGTCATATATCTGAGGCTTGGGAAGCTTTTATGTGGACTAAACAAGATACCAAAACCACCTACAATTTTGTGGTATGGGTTCTTCATAAAGACAGAAATGTATGCAATTTATCCATTTAGACATAGAGACGAACATATACATGGAAAATCAACACTTTCACTTGGTATTTCAATAGAACAACTCTACATGGTATTAATTTTCACTCTGACTTTTTGTCATTTTGAAAGCTTGGCATCACTAGTTGGGGGCCACAATTCCCCCAAACTCCGAGAGACAGACACCATACCACACCTGCTTCTGATTTTTTTTTTTAAAAAAAAACTTTTGGGGCTATAAAATGTTCTCTGTATGAATGTGGGGACAATCCACAAGGATTCATTTAGATCAATGGTTTCCAAACCTTGGTCCTCCAGGCGTTTTGGACTTCAGCTCTCACAATTCATAATAGCTGGTAAACTGGTTGGGATTATTGGGAGCTGAAATCCAAAACAAGTGGAGGACCAAAGGTTGGGAAACACTCCTTTAGATCCTAAAGCAAAACAAAGCATAAAAGGGGGATATCAACAACTCAATTAGATTTTGAGAGTCATGATATTTCTCCAGCCTGTCCTGTTTCAGGATAAGAAGGGTTGAACTAAGGGTTTCTTGTTCCAGAAAAAATTGAGAAACCAAGCTGATCCAGGTTCATACATGGAGGGGCCATGTGATAAATCCAAAGAGAAAAATCCAAAGAACTAGCCATAGTTTAGAAATCAAAACAGTATCATTACACCAAACAAATAACTGAAACGTTATTTTACAGCACAGAAATACTAATGTACAGTATGTGTACATCTCTTCAAGTAATAGGATCCTAGAATTAGAAGAGACGACAAGGGTCATCAGCCCAATGCCCTGCCATGCAGGGACACAGAATCAAAGCACCCCCGACAGATGGCCATCCAATCTCTGCTTAAAAACCTCAGAGAAGGAGAATCCACCACATTCCAAGACAGCATATTCCACTCCTAGACATCTCTGACCATCAAGAAGTTCTTCCTAATGTTTTGGTGGAATCTCTTTCCCTGCAGTTTGAATCCACTGCCTTGAGTTGTAGCCTCTAAAACAAGCCACCCCAAGTTCCTCCATAGAGATGAGACAGGGTATAAATAAAGTTTATTATTACGTTTATTGAGGAGCCCCCAGTGGCACAATGGGTTAAACCCTTGTGCTGGCAGGACTGATTGACCAACAAGTTGGCGGTTTGAATCCAGGGAGCAGGGTAAGCTCCCATCTTTCGAGCTCTAGCTTCTTATGCAGGGACATTAGTGAAGCCTCTTACAGGATGGTAAAACATCAATTATCCGGGCATCCCCTGGGCAACATCCTTACAGACAGCCAATTCTCTCACACCAGAAGCAACTTGCAGTTTCTCATGTCGCTTCTGACATGAAAAAAAAGTTTATTATTGTCCCCCTCCTCAATGTGACATCTTTTCAAATATTTAAATATGGTTATCATGTCTCCCTCTCAGCCTTCTTTTCTTCAAACTAAACTTGTTCAAGTAAACAAACCTGGAACTTGTTCAAGAAAGCAAAGTTGCTGTCAAGTGATGGAGACTCCATTAATTTCATAGCATTCTCCTAGCCAAGGAAAACTCAGAATTGGTTTTGTTAGTTCCTTCCTCTGAAATATAGCCCACAGCTCCTCAAATTTGGTTGTGTTCTCCCATCCAAGTATTAAGCCAGCCTGACTCTGCTTATCTTCCAAGCTCTAATAGGATCTGGTCAGGCATGTAGCCAGGGGGAGGATAAGGGGGCTTCAGCCCCCCCCCCCCCGAAATTCTCAGGGTGGTCCGCGAAAAGGCCTTACTGGTACATTATTTAAACTGTTATGTTTATTCATATCATGATCTGATCACCATGCTCATTATATCCCACATTAATGGGGTTATTGGGATAACAATACAAAAGATTTGCTAGGGTTTTCTACCCAGTGTCAGCCCCCCGAACCAAACTCAGCCCCTGATCCTGCCGGCCCTGGATCTGGTGCATTTAGGGTGTGATGCCCTGTTTGTGGAAACACTTTTTCTGTTTCAAAATTATTTTGAGACTGTTTCATTCTGGCAGGCATTTTAAAATTAGGGTGATTATAACTTTTATTGCTTATTTGCTAGCATAGTTTTACGATGCTTTTTTCTTTTTTTCTTTTATTTAGTGTTTTTATTAGGCATGCGTATGAGAGAGACAGATTTTAATATACTTTGTCAATAAAAGCATTTACTGAAAAAGCAATTATTTAAATGGTTAAAACCCTCTGCCATTTTGTTTAGAAATGTATAATGTTGTGTATAATATTGTTAAATGTGTGCACGCTACTTCCTAGCATTAAGTCCTTTCAAGAGCAGATGGAGTTCCTATGGAATTAGGTCTTTGGAGACTCATGCCATATCTTTGATAACAATCATGATACACAAAGATACTGAATACAAGATGGGGTTCACAATATCAGCGTTTGGACAGACTCCCGTTTTCCATGAGATGTACAGAAGAAATCTATAGTAACATGATTTATGGAGATCAAAGTTCATCTCTCTCTACCCTTCAAATCCCACTTCCAGTCTGCTTCTATTACTCTCACTCCCAGTTCAATTATCACATTCCACAGGGATTGGGAAGTGAAGGTGAGTCATCTCTGCCTATCACATGTGCCTTCTTTGGTCATTCTCTCAGTTCCCATTGATACACCTCATCAGAATGTCATTGGCCATAAACAGATCTTTATCTCAGATATTGATAGCTGTGTTTTATGAAATCATATGACCCAAGATTTACAGACTTGGAAGGGATCCCAAGTCACTTTGTAGAAAGAGGCCATGAGCTATGAGGGATGTCTAAAGACTTGTATACCACCACAAGGCCTGAACACATCTGATTTCTAATTTCAGAACTAAACAAGAATAGTTCTTCAATAGGTGGCCAAAGTCTGGTTAGTAGTTGGATTGGAGACAAGATAAGTATTGAGATCTTTCCTCAAGGAAGTAGAAGTGATTTTCACAAGGCACCTTAGGAATAGGTAGCCTAAATAGGACTAGGAATGAGAAATCTGGCTGAAATCTTGGATAATCACTCCCAATTAACAAAATTGAGTAAGTGAATCAATAATCTGTTTCAGCATAGGCACCTTCTGCATCTCAAATCTCAACCAGAATCCTCATATAACCCTTCTCTACATATTGCTACGTTTGACATTGATATGGAAATGCATACTTATAAAGCTGTTTTTCACATTTAGTCACCTGACCTACACAAGATGATCTGGTATGATTTCATGACAGCTTGCTGAAAATAGCTACATCCCTTTCAGGAAGCAGGCATGAATTTCACAAGAGGCCTTTGGAATCCAGCAAACACGAATGAACATCTCATTGAGTCCAACCTAGTTGTTCTTGGAACAAAGATTGAATGCCGTAAGCAGCTTGTAAAGGACTCTTATTTCCAAGAGCTTATTAACTCTACAGGTTCTACATTCTTCCTTGATTAAGAATACTTTACTTGGGCATTATAGTCTACCTTTGACCTTTCCCTTCAATATCCAGATGTTTCCCTGGCAAGTGGAGGTCCATTCCTCTCTTCAGATGTTTGCTTTGCTTTAAAATAGTATTTAAAATATTTAAAATTAAAATGTTGAATGTATAAATGTAATGAAAAAATAACCATGCAAGTATAAAACAAAGTTTAAATTAAATAAATAGCCATATGGGATCAATATAAGAGTCAGGAATTGCAAGGTTATCACTACTCTGATATTAAAAATGGCTAGGCTCATCGTAGGAATTGAGCCTTTCAGCTTTTGCTTAACAAGTTATTCTTTTCTCATTTATATTTATTTTGATTTGGAAAACTCGGGAGCTATGATACTCTCTACTTTGAGTACATCCATTTCTGAGTGACCTTTTCTCCCAAATGAAATATCTCACATATACCGTGCTCCTGATGAGAAGAGCACTTGAAAAAGATACTTAAATAATTACATTTTCTAACTTACTCTAAAATGAAATCTGCATCAGTGAACCAGGGTAAATGTTCTATCAGTAGCTGTACTTAACGTTGGTACTTCTGCTTTTAAGTAAGCAAATTGAAAAATTAACTTAAAATGTTATGTCACATTACGTATTCAATGACTTTCTAAAATTATCTGCATTGTTTTCATGGGTGTTACCATCCCAGTCTCCAAAGTGAAATTTGTTATTCTTTGGAACGGGGATTGTGGCAACTGTTTGTATGTTAGCGGGTGGGCTAAACCTTCTTTGGGATGTACAAGTCTTATCAAAGGCACTGAATCCAAAGCAGATGCATAGCCCCATTGACATGTTGTCTCATGGTATGTCCAAAGTAAGATAGTCATTATGGCATTAGAGCAGTGGTTCTCTACCCATGGGTCCCCAGATGTTTTGGCCTTCAACTCCCAGAAATCCTAACAGCTGTTAAGTTGGCTGGGAATTCTGGGAGTTGTAGGCAAAAGCACCTGAGGATCCACGGGTTGAGAACCACTTTTCTAGAGGGAATTCAGGAATGATTTGCTTTTGGACTTATTTGTCTTATTCACTGTCCATGGCATCTTGTAGAACTCTATGAGTTGATCTTCCTATTAGCTTTATTCACTGTGGAAATAAGAAATACGATGGCACTGATGTTTCTAACTATAAAATGATATATTTTTACTCTTAAGGATCTTATCTAGTTCATTGATATGTGCATTTCCAGAATTTGATCTTCTTCTGATTTCCTCCTGACTTGCTTAGTTATGTGCCTTTCAGTTGTTTCCAACTTATGATAACCCTAAGGCAATCCTATCTGGAACATTCTTGGCAAGATTTATTCAGGGGGAATGATCTGCAATGCACTAGTAAGGATTTCTAATTTAACAACATACACAACAAAATGATTCCTTCTCTGCTGTCCTAAACGGGGAGTGTCTTTTACCCCAGTTGAAGCTCAGCATTCCAGTTCAAAACAAAGTAGATACTACAAATACCCAAACTTTAATATTCATACCCAAGCTCATCCTGCCTTTGTATGAGTATTAAATCTGTTACCACAGTTGATTCTTGTTGCTAAAGATAGCAACAAGATCTCTGAATAAGTCATGCTTTGCATCTTAGAACTTTATTATACAATAGTTCCGTGTTTGATCTTTCCTCATTACATGATATTGTGACTTTACTGTGGTCGCACTGTATTTCAAATCATTATTTTTCAGTAATGGTGGAAAAAATATTTATGTCTCCATTATCACTACTTTTGAACTATTATTTATGTTGTGATGGCTTCTTTCCACTACAACAGTGTTTCCCAACCACTGTGCCGCGGCACACTAGTGTGCCGTGAGCGATCACCTGGTGTGCCGCGGGAAAACCTCTCTTCCCCCCTTTCTTCCCCCTCCTGCTGAACTCCTGCTGCTGCTGCTTGCGGGGGGAGGAGGAGGAGGAAGGGCCAGGGGGCGGCAACGAAGAAGGGGCTGGGGCACCGCCTCCTTCGGCCATTTTCGTGTTTATGTGTACCAACTATTACTACATTTGGCATTGGCTGGACGTGATAGCCTTTCTAGTGACTGTGTAACAACTCTCCTGTTCACCAGTTATACATGAGAGACTTGTCTAATGCCCACCTGGAATGATACAGGAGCATATATATTGAAGGGGGAAGCCTTATTATTGTTCCATGAGGTGTATTGATGCATAAGAACAGTACTAGTGGACTGTTTTGAAGCTATATGGACACATTTTTTCTAAACACAGAGATAGACTGACAGCTGTTGAGCAAGACCTTTGTGTGTGTCTTTCTGCCATTCCTGCCAGGACATCTATGTTGTGTTCATCGGAACAGGCCCAGGTTTCACACTGAGTGTATAAATACATTTAAAAACATATTAACTTTATGTATTACTGTTTTAGAGTGTCATTTTGTGTCATTTTGGTTGGTGGTGTGCCCCAGGATTTTGTAAATGTAAAAAGTGTGCCGCGGCTCAAAAGAGGTTGGGAAACACTGCACTACTATTCCAATATCTCAGCAGCAATGCTGAGAGTGGACATAGTTCCCTCTTTTCCTCCTCCCTGTCCCTAAGCAGGGTGAAGTCACTCCAATTCCAATATCTGGATGAAGAGGACATTATGATGATTAGGAACAATGTTACTTTTTGTTCATTCACCTGGTTTACTTTTTTTAACCATAATTGTGCCATAGCGGCTTGCCACAATTGTACAATTACATTTGCAAAAAGCATCAAAATTGTGCAATTACCAATTTGCAAGGTAAAAAAACTGAAACAAAGAGCATATGTGGGTAAGGATGTGAGACCAAGTGAGACAGTGTGGAAGACTGATTGTGAAAATGTTCATCACTAAGTGGCACCATAGTAGTATTGGAAAGAAGGTTTAGAAGTGATTGTTTCCACACAATCACTGGATCATTTCCATGTTTCTGTTTGCTTAAACAGCTCAATTTCTGCAAGACAACAGACTGCTCTTGTTGCAAATATTGTGCATAAATCCCCTGCTCTTGTTGCAAATATTGTGCATAAAAACCGCATTGTAAAATGAGGAAGAGGTGCCTATGTTCCAGGACAGTGCTATGTTCTTAAAGAGCTACATAGTTATATTTTATTTCCCATGCCCCGTATTCCTGCTGGTACCCTCATTGTATCAAATTAGTGTTATTACCAAACATGAATACGGGATGTTGGTGTATGTTTTTTCAACTTCTTGCTAGGGCAGAATTGGCTGTTTTTATACACAGCTGTGAATTCATCCAGACTGTGCAACACAGATAAATAACATTTTCTCTTAATAGATTCCAGAAATGCTTGCAGCCAGCAGTAAATTTTCAAGCCCAGATAGCACACTTAGAAGGAGAAATGCACAGCCTGTATTTATTTCAAATGATTAGAATTTTCTCTCCACTCACGTCATCTTTAGAGTGACTTTCCCAGAGTACTGTGCAAGCTAACTTTATTTGCTGCTGATGTAGACTCCAAGTCCAAGCCCTTAACATCCAGTGTAAGAACTATGAACATTCAGACATTTTCTCTCATTACAGCTGCTTCAAGATGCTGATTCAGAAAAAAATGAAAGCCATTAAGCATCTAAGAATTAAAAATAAATTATGTATAACACAGCCCAGGCATACATAAAAAAGCATTTTTATGCCTGCATAGTGTGTAACAGTTCCTTGTCCAATAGTGTTTTATTGTAATGGTCACAATATGTTTTCTCCTGGATTTCAAGACACCTGGAAACAAAGTGGCTTCAATTCTGAATGAGCTAATACAATATATCCCCAATGGAACAATTGTTTACCGTGGTCCCTGTTATATTTTATTTTTTACTCAGTGCATGTTTGCTTCCTCAGTGTTCTTTATTATCTCTGAAATATAAATGTTTAATTTCTCCTCTCCCTCTTTCTTTTGCCAAGGGCCTGATCAGCACAATGGGAAAATCCATAGGAGCAGAGCTCACAGGCTCATGGAGGGGAAGGGGGAGCATTGTTACTATAATAGAAACATCTGACTCCTCCTTTCCGTACAGTGCAGCTGTATCCTGCATACTTTATAAAATAATCATGTATTCTTCTGCAGTGGAACAAACATATCAAATGATTCGTTTCTGGAACTGAAGTTCACCATGATTTGACTTCCTTCTGAAGTCTGCTGCCCAAAGGAAAAAAAGATTAGATATGTTGTCAAAGGCTTTCTTTCATGGCTGGAATCACTGAGTTGCTGTGAGTTTTCCAGGTGCCATGTTCCAGAAGCATTTTCTCCTGACATTTCACCCACATCTATGGCAGGTATCCTCAGAGGTTGTGAAGTTTTGAAGCTGCAAGACTATTCAATGTTAATCAAGCTGGCCAACTGTAACATTCACACTTGCCTCTAACAGGCAAGAGTTCTTTCCCTCTCTTACCCCGGACATTACACAGATATATAAACCTCACTTTCCCAGTTTCCAAAAGACCTCACAACCTCTGAGGATGCCTGTCATAGATGTGGGTGAAATGTCAGGAGAGAATGCTTTTGGAAAATGGCTATACAGCCTGGAAAACTCACAGCAACCTAGATGGATGGATTGTTATGGGTACTAATAATGTAAAAAATCTAATTAAGATTCTTCAACTGAAGAAATGTAAATAAAGCATGATATGACACTGATGCTTCTTTGGAAACAGATATCAGTGGATCTTCCCCGAAAACATATGATAGATAATTTGATCTGTACTTCTGCAGTCATAGAAATATAGCACAATAGAAGGCATATTCTCCATGGAACCAACCAAAAGCAGCTCACTGCCTAAGGCAGACCAGTAAATCAAATGTCCCTTCAGAATATGTGAGGTTGTTCCTTTTCCACATAAGCCTGATATCCATGATATAATAACCAAAAGATGTATTTTTGTATGTTTCCAGAACTTCTGGAACACATCTGATGAGAACCCAGGCTTTGGAATTCTTTCAGATTGGAAGCTTTTCATCTTGCTTTTTAATGATTCCCTTTTAATGCATTCTAAAGACTTTCTGTTTTAGGAAGGGGTTCTTTTAATTCTTCTGAAAGTGGTTTCAATTGCTTTATTGAAGGGGCTGAAACCTTCAGGCTCTGATGCTGAATCTGGTCCTCTGGGTTTCTCATGACATCATCTTTGGATAGTTTCCCTTCTTTTGCCTGGGCTTTTGAAATATTACCAGATTTTCTGGAAAAACTGTATTTCCTTATATGAATCTGTCCACATTTTGAGCTCTCCTGGAGAATGCTTTTGGTCTCACCACTACACATTTGAGGAAGAAGTGAGAGACAGACATCTTGGTGGCTGCTTCCAAATTATGGAACTTGCTTCTTTTGGGAATCTGGTTGGCACCCTCCCTGTTGTCTTTCCAGCAGCAGGCAATGATCTGTTTATTTCAACTGGTCTTTGATATTTAACTCTGTTGCAACACTTTTAATACGTGTGTGTTTGTATCTGTGTTTTTAAACTATTTGTATTTTTAAGTAGAATCATAGAGTTTGAAGAGACCACATAGGCCATCTAGTCCAACTCCCTGCCATGCAGGAAAAAGAACAATCAAAGTAACCCGTATTGGTATTCTGTATTGGTAGTTGTTCGTCTTGTTGACATGCCCCATGACGACACTCACTGTTTGTCCCAAGTTAAGCCTTTTTAGTTGGATTGATTAATATTTATGTTCAGTTTGGGGGGGGTCAGTATAGCCAGCCTCTTTGCATTTGAAGCCTCCATTGCACTGCCCCTATAAAAATCCCCTCAGGCAAGGCATTTCTGGTTCTTGGAGAAGTCAGATTTGTTGTAATAGGAGGGCGACGAGAGAGGAGGGACAGAAGGTCTACAAAGTAGCATGTCCAGTCAGAGCTGTATGAGCTGTATTCAAGTCCAGTCAGAGTTAAATATTGAGACCATCATAGAGACAGTTGAACACCATACAAGAAAGAGACACTAAGATGAAATAAAGATTCAAGAGCATCAGTTCGGCTAGAACTGTGTCTATCTCTCAAAGACTTTACCTCTCCTCATAAAGACTTTGTAGTGAGAGTCAGTTAATAAATTCATATTTGATTCAACTATATAGTCTCCACTCTGTTCCCTGCACTGCCAGTTCACCTTCCAAGTAGTTGATCGCGTGAGGGCAGAACACTTGTCAAAAAGCACAAGTGTGAAAGCTAAGCAGGGTCAGTCCCAGTTAGTACTTGGGTGGTAGACTTCCAAGGAATACCAAGTGATGTAAGAAAATCCTATAAAATTCATAAGATTGCCATAAGTGAATTCAAGTCATATGCACATGCACAACCACACACACACACGCATTAATAGTTGCTAGTTGTGCTTTGTTTTAAATAGTTATAAACTGCCTTTATTCCTGTGCAGGGAGAAAAGTGGGATATCAATTCCATACATACATGGTTGAAATACATACATGGCTTACCGTAGTATGTGAGAGGAAGAGTTATGAACTAAAACATGGGAGTTTTTTTTTTTACTTCCCCATTTCCCAAACCACCTTCGGAATATGGTTCCTGAAACCTAATCTGAGATTGAACTTTTAGTTGCAAATACATTTCTTTCTCTGGTTTTATTGGGTGCATCTGGATTTCCTCTTCTGCTCTTCATTTGTGCAGTTGAGTTTTTAAATGGTATTTTTTACTTTTATTGATTGCTGCTAGCTGCCTTTACATATTTGTTGATATTTGAAAAAATGACTTCCTGTCCTATAGTTTTTATTCAAACTTCCTCAGTTTTACAACTCTTCAGCTTATGACTGAAGAGCAGGATATAACCAGTAATTTCTTACTTGTGGCTTCCATCTAATCAGAGTTCTGTTTACTGTATATTCCAGAAGGCAGATGTGTCTCTTGTTTATGCCATTTCTTTCAATGGAATTGTCCCTCAATTCTGCTTGCACAACAATGTGTAAATATAGTAGAGTCTCGCTTATCCAACCTTCACTCATCTAAAATTCTGTGTTATCCTACGCAGTCTGCCTCCTGCACAGATGCACAGCTGTTTCAATACATTGCGATGTTTTGGTGCTAAATTTGTAAATATAGCGATTACTACATAACATTACCATGTATTGAACTGCTTTTTCTGTCAATTTGTCATAAAACATGTTTTGTGCTTAATTTGTAAAATCATAATTTAATTTGATGTTTAATAAGCTTTTCCTTAATCCTTCCTTATTTTCCAACATTTTTGCTTATCCCAATGTTCTGCTGGCCCGTTTATGTTGGATGAGCAAGACTCTACTGTACGTATGTGTGTATTTGCAGAAGTAAGAAACTTTTCTTCTCACCAAAGTCTGATTTAGGGTGATTCCCCCTTTAATCCAAAACTCCCTGTACTTTGCCTTTAATCCCCCCCCCCAACTCTCCAGCGAGGCAAGGACCTGGAAGTATTTCTAGAAAAGTGTGGGATAAAATGTCAAACTTTTAAACAGGAATGGAGAAAGACTGTATTAGATTCTAATCTTCATGAAGGTTGTATGTTATGCCATCCAGATGCATGAAAAGTTCAATATGTTTTGCCTGTGTAGACAAACCCCTTGTTCAATACTGAAACCAGTTCACACTCAAACCAGCATCACAGCAGCTCAGCCAGTGTAAGTACTCTTCAAACAAGCGTGCATAGGATAGAATGCAAACAAAGTCTACTATTCCTGAGAGGACTCAGTGACAATAGTTTATGTAATGTTTCTTACTGCTTGATCATTTGCTGTACTTCTGATTTGTAATACCTGAGAGGGCTCTATTACATAGGGGTCTTGCTGTCCGATTTTGCCATACAATTTCAGGGAGGACTTAGTTCTCCTCTGCTTAGGCTGAAGAGGAAGGGAGTGTGAGCCTGCTCCCTGTTCTGAGGTTTGCACAGCTAAACCTGGGGAGGCAATTTATCATGTAGCGTCAATTGCTTTGATTATGGTTTTATCTGATCCACTGAATTTTATGGGCTTGTTTTAACTTCTGCTTCTGCTCTTTTTTTCTTGTCATGTTTTATAGATTTACTGTGTTTATAATTGTATTTTATGACACCATGGGAGGTTTTTTTTTTAGTGAAAAGGGAGTGTAGATACGTCATGGACAAGGAAACAAGCCACTCTAGGATGTCAGTGTTCCCAGTGAACCAGATGTTGGCCTCACTTGAGCTGGGAAACTGCTACACAGCTAGTGCCTGAAAATGAATTGGAATGGAAAGAGATTGCAGGGAAGTCATCCGGCAAGCTCCACTTTTTTCTAGAAGGATGTGGCAGAGAGAGTGTTTTCACCCTGTGCAATTGTAGTGTCTCAATTCCATTTTAACAGCCAAGGCTCCATTCTACAGAATCCTTCTATTTCTAGCTTCGTGCAGTATTTAGACTTTCCTGTCAGAAAGTTCTAGAGCAGTGGTTCTCAACCTTCCTAATGCCACGAGCCCTCAATACAGTTCCTCATGTTGTGGTGACCCCCAACCATAACATTATTTTCATTGCTACTTCATAACTCTAATTTTGCTACTGTTATTAATCGTAATGTAAATATCCAATATGCTGGATGTATTTTCAATTTACTGGAACAAATTTGGCACAAATAAGAGATACATCCAAATTTGAATACTGGTGCAGTTGGGGGGCAGGTGGGGTTGATTTTCTCATTTGGGAATTGCAGTTGCTGGGATTTATAGTTAACCTACAATCAAAGAGCATTCTGAACTCCAACAATGATGGAATTGAACCGATCTTTGGCACACAGAACTTTTATGACTAAGAGAAAATACTGGAAGGATTTAGTGGGCATTGACCTTGAGTTTTGGAGTTGTAGTTCACCTCTATCCAGAGAGCACTGTGGACTCAAACAATGATGTATCTGGACCAAACTTGGTACAAATACTCAATATGCCCAAATGTGAACATTGGTAGAGCTTGGGGAAAATAGACTTGACATTTAGAAGTTGTACTTGCTGAGATTTATAGTTCACCTACAACCAAAGAGCATCCTGAATAATAGAATTGGGCCAAACTTCCCGCACAGAACCCCCATGACCAACAGAAAATACTGTGTTTTCTGATTATCTTTGCTGACATCTCTGACGCCCCCTTGTGCCCCCCCCCCCAGGGGTCCCAACCCCCAGGTTGAGAAATACTGCTGTAGAGCCTCACCAAACTATAGTTCTATGGATTCAACTGAATTGAACCATAGTAGTTGTTGACACTGGAATCATAATGCTATAATTGTACAGAGAACATAAGATTTGACTCTGGTCTAAATTACCCATCCCCACTTCTTCTTCTTTCTTTCTTACCAATTTGGGTACTGGATGCACTATATTTCCCAGGATGTGTGAAATCATGCCTGAAATAAAGGATTGGCACTGTCAGGTTACTGTGCAAGACTGAAGTCTTCAAGAGGACCCAGTGTCAATATACAACATTGGCTCTAGCTACCAGGACCCTATACACTTCTCAGCTCCGGAACCAGGGATCCATGCCTGGTACACATCTTTTTAGCACTGCTTCAACCTCACTCATACCAGACATTTTGTAAGAATTTTTCCTCTACAGGTTTTAGATGTGAAGGATACCTATCCATGTCAGCATTGATTTAAAAGCTTCCAGTGGCTTTTTGCAGTCCATGATCCCTGCTTACTCTCTGGACCACCCGTTTTCTGGTTAAAATAAGTGAGAGATGTGAATTGTATCTCCTAGAAGCTTCCACAAGCTGTAATTCACTTTTAAAATACATTGTGGATCACTAGGTTATAGGTTTAACATTCAAAAACCCTGCCGCGTATTTCAGTCTTGCAGTTCCAAATTCATAGTGCAAAGTTACAGATTCATAACTGATCAGTATTCAGTAAGACTATATAAATGCCACTCCATTTCACCTTCAGAGTCAGCAGCTGGATCAGGTGAGAGAATAGGGTATTGACTCTGCCTTACCATCAGTGAGAAAAACTACAACAATCAAAAGCAGTAGCCCTTTTGATGTTCCAGCCTCACTCATTAGTCTGAGAGGTGAAAATCACATTTTTGCATCATTTTGAAAGCTGAATGGACATCCTTCAGCTGATACAGCTGCTGGCTTTTAAGGAGGTCTGGGGGACTCCGTTTAGGAAATGTTAGGAGAGGCTGAAACACTTTGCTTGATTGTGTGTGTGTCCCGGTAACTGAGTGTAAAATACTTTTGCAGTTTGTAGCAATTGACATAAACCAAGTACAAAGAAGAAGAGTGGGAGGAGGAGTGAGACGCTGGGACATTTTAAAAGCAGTTTAACTTTTGAGATGGCAGAGGATTAACCAGTACTGCCCATGTCAAATTGGGACAGCTGGCAGTATGGTGTCTGACACATCTGGCTTCTTGTTTCCCGCAGTCTTGGCAACATAGCTAATTAATAAATTCTCTATGTTTAGAGAAAATGGGGGGGGGGGAGAGAAAGACATGAGAAAATTGGGTTCCTCCTCCCATGCATATTGTGCATCAGTGCATGAGTAAACAGATTGAATCCAGATGAATGGATTTGTACTAGCAATATGAAATTAATCATACTGCTACTGCCTTCGGTCCAAGCCACACACCGGCTGAATCAGAGTTCCTTCCCCTCCCTGCTTCCCAGTTTAATTCCTCTGCCTTTAGCTTCAAAAGGCCAATTAGGTCACTATTCCTCCTGATGCATCTGAAAATAATGAGGTAGAGACTTGCCGGAAAGCTCTTTTTGCCAGTGGAGATGAACAGACACCAGTAGAAAATGTGCTCTGCCTGTGTTCCCTTAAGCTTGCTGACAAACTTCACATACTGCACAAAATCTGCAGTTTCCTTGGTTGCTCTTCATAATAGCCGACATAGGGCTTCCTTTTTTGACCTGGAGTGAAAGTGCCCAATTTGTGTGAGTCACTAACTTTCATCTGAGGGTCAAAGCTTGAATCGACTGTATGAAGGAAGAATGGGCATATACCTTTAACAAGCAAGCATACCTAGTATTCATTTTTATTTGCCAAGGAGTGGAAAGAAAACAGGACAGAGCAACCGAATGTGAACTGGGGAGCAGCAGAGCCTTGATGTGGGTGGAAAATTTGGGGAGATGTAATCCAAAAATGCAAATCTTCCAAGGGAAGGTTTTTTTGTGATGCCAGTTTCAAGTACTCTCAGGAGACACACAACAAACTTTCCAACTCTCCTGTTTGGCAAGGATAGTCTCGATTAACCCTTTATCATACCACTTTTCAGATACTTTAAAAATATCCCAGTTATTCTCTTCTCCCTACCCTTTTCCTTTTTGTCCTCAGTATCACATATTTCAAACTGAGTTCAAAGTGCTAAATAAGTTTATACTCAATTACCTCAGGAGGAGAAATAGAGATAAGGGGCTAGAATCTTGCCCTTCCCTGTAGACTTAGGAAAAATCAAACAGCTGCAGCCTCTCCTAGCTTGTGTGTTCTTCCTCATTAATAACATCAGCTATGTTGATCATAGTCTGATGTTGCTTGGCTTGGTTTTTATCTATGAAATGATGGACAATATGCTGTAGGACAGGGGTGCTCATTAGGTAGATCACGATCTACTGGTAGATCGCGTAGGGTGTCCTGGTAGATTGCAGGCAAGGCGGGAGGAAGGCTCAGTCCCGCCCTGCAGGCTCCCGATGCCGCCCAGGTGCAGAAGGAGGTCTCCTCCTATTCTAGGAACCCATTGTTATTGTTATTATTATTATCAGAGGCTGAATGGCCATCTGTGAGGAATGCTTTGATTGTGTTTTTCCCTTATGGCAGAAGGTTGGACTGGATGGCCCTTGGAGGTCTCCTTCTACTCTAGGAACCTATTGGTGTTGTTACTATTATTATTAGTAGTAGTAGCAGAGGTTGAATGAATATTATCATCATTATTATTATGAATAAATTTAGGGGCTTATTATACTCATATTTAGTTGAATTCGGTCTTAAAATATATTATACTGCTCTCACTGAAATACATTTCCAAATATTTTGCTTTTATGGCTCTCTGAGTAGTGGGTAGGTAGATCATTTTGACTTAATTGTTTTATAAGTAGCTCGCATACTGAAAAAGTGAGAGCACCCTTGCTGTAGGACTTCAGATTCCCCAGATCGAAAGACACTTCCTCCTTTCTGTCCCTTGTAATTCCCTAATTAAGGGCATTCTGCATTGTGCCAAAACTGGCAGGTTTCTACCAAGGAATTTTATACAGTCAGAACAATGCCACTAAGGCAGTTGGAGGCTGTCTATTGGCAAAGCTTCTGTCCACCAAAATGGTCTTGCAGAACTATGGATGGCAAAATATGAGGAGAGACTGAAGGAGCTGGGCATGTTCCACTTGATGAAGAGAAGGCTGAGAGAAAGTAACATGAACACACACTTTAAATACCTCAAGGCCTCCTACAAAGCCAAGGGTGCAGGGCTGTTCTCTGATGTCTCAGAGGGGAGAACTATGAGGTCTAACAAAGTGGTTCTCAATCTGTGGGTCCCCAGGTGTTTTGGCCTATAACTCCCAGAATTCCCAGCCAGATTACCAGCTGTTAGGATTTCTGAGAGTTGAAGGCCAAAACATCTGGGGACCACAGGTTGAGAACCACTTGTAACTTTACATTACAAGACAGTAGCTTTTGATTGAACATTGGGGGTGGGGGGGAATGTCTTCACAGTGAGAGCAGTTCAGCAATGAAACCAATTGCCAGAGATGGTGGAATCTTCTTCTCTGGACAGCTTCACAAGATGGCTGGACAGCTACCAGATGTCTGTCGGGGATGGTGTAGCCCAGGCATGGGTAAACTTGGGCCCTCCAGCTGTTATGGACTTCAACTCCCACAATTCCTAACAGCCGGTAGACTGTTAGGAATTGTGGGAGTTGGAGTCCATAACAACTGGAGGGCCCAAGTTTACCCATGCCTGGTCTAGCTGGAGATCCTGCATTGAGCAGGTAGCTGGACTTGGTGTCCCATAGGATCTCTTCCAGTTCTATGATTCAACCATTAGTAATATACTGCTACTCTGGGAGCCATGCTTTGCTGAAGAAGGTAGTAAAAATGCGTTAAATGTATAACTAACTCAATGGGAATACTTTAAAGTATAAATATTCATTTTATTAAAGCTATCCTTTTAATTCATTCATATTCATCATCATTGAATCTTATCATCTTAGAGCCAAGGTTGGAGGAAATTTAGGCTCCCTCTAGTTTGAATTCTTCTTGATGTAAGTAATTCTCAAATAGAATGTCCTCAACAGATAACTTTCTAGCATGGCTGTGAATACCTCCAATGAGGGATACCACATTTTAAAATGTGTGTTTATAGAATTTTTGCAATGTTTGTGTGTTTTTACTGTGCTGTGACCCACCTCAAGCCATGAGAAGAGGCAAATAGGATATAAAATCATTACTACTACTACTATTGGTGATCAATCTGGATGAGCCTGAGATGTTGTTTCAGGGAGTCCTTATATCTCTTTTTGGGGGCGCCTCTCTTGCACTGACCCGTGGCGAGTTCACCATAGAGTAGTCTCTTAGGGTGGTGGTGGTCCTCCATCCTAGAGACGTGCCCTGCCCAGCGCAGCTGTGTTCTCAATAGCATGGCCTCAACGCTGGTGATCCCTGCTTGCTCAAGGACAATGGTCCACCCTGGCCTCACATCGGAAGGCATGGAGACGCACTATCCACAATGCTGCGGCCTCTTTCGAGAAGACACACCAAACGGGTCTCGAAGAGAAACGACAATGCAGAAAGAACCACAACCTGGAAACAACATCACCCGAGGAGACTTTCTGCTGTGCTTTCTGCAACCGAACTTGCCTATCTCAGATTGGCCTTTTTAGTCATCAACACGCTTGAGGAAAGCGTGGGATGAGTCCTTCCTGGGAATCTTCATTTGCGAAGTAATGCCGAGAGAGAGAGAGAGAGAGAGAGAGAGAGAGAGAGAGAGAGAGACTACCACTACTACTAATTCATTTATTTATTTATTTAAAACTTTTGTACCCCGACCTTCTCACCTCTATAGAGGGACTCAGACCGGCTTACAGCAAAATTCAATGCTATACAATTTAAAAACAACTTCTACAACATATTAAAATACATTTTTTTAAACCCAGCATACAACCACATTGCTACTAAAACAATTCCTTCGCTACTAAAACTATTATTATTATTATTCCTAATAATAATAATAATATCTAATCACCCCTTTATGACAGATACGTTTCTGGCTGAATATTTTCAGACTCTTCCAACCAGTGTGGCTAGTTGCCATGCTAACTGAGGAATTTGGGTGAAACAACATGGCCAAATTTTGCTCTAAGGCACTGATCGTCAACCTTCAACCCTCCAGATGTTTTGGATTTCAACTTCCAGCTCCAATGAGTTTGGTCAGTAATGAAGCATTCTAGGAATTGAAATACAAAATTTCTGGAAAACCGGAGGTTTGGAATCATTGCTGTAGGTCATGAATAGGCAACAAATGTTGTTGGAATGCAACTGCCATAATCCCTTAAAGTCATGTCCAATAACATTTGAAGTGCTATAAATTGCTCATCTCCGCCCCCCCCCCCCCCGGGCCTAAATTACCTGGAACTAATTACCTACAGTCTAGATAACTGGTTCTATTGTTGTACAGCTCTTACCATTAACACGTTTCTCCTAATTCTCAACCTAAATCTGCCTTCCATTTGATCTAGCTCTGCCTTTGGGAACAGCAGAGAACCAGTTGCATTTGCTGTCATCTGTGTGGCTGTCCTGCAGGCGACTTGAAGCATGCAGGTGTCCTTTAAAAGTCATGACAGCAGAAAGTAGGTGTGTCCGCTAGTATCTGAACTGTCTCTGTTTCTTATCATACAGACACAGGAAATGAAAGAATGTCTTTCATTCCAGCTATGACTGTTGCCTGAGACGTGTGCCAGCAAGCAGATTATCCTTCCTTGCAGCCGCAGTGAGTATTAACACACAGAGAAAAGCTCTGCCAACTTCACAGTCATATTTCCTGTCACATGGAACGGATGACACATTGAGAGTAGAGTTCAAAGAATCGTGCTGAATGGTGAAAGTAAGAAGAGTTTATCCTTGCTAGGTTACATTGCTGCAACCCTTGTGGTTTGAGAAGTTATTGCTTGCAAAGCACAATTCTGGATACAAAATGCATATTTGTGTGTGATTTCGTACATCCCACTTGCAAGCGGGAAATCCTCCACAAATCTGTGTCACTGCATAAAGAGGAAGGGGAAAAGGGTTATTTTTTTTACAACTACTGGGAATCTCAGTTTATTTTAGCATAACCTTTTGTGGACTACAACCCACTTCTTCATATGTTACATGTTTCTCATTACCAGCTGCCAAGAAAGAAACCACTGCCTTTTTCTTGTTCTGTTTCTCTATAATTGTCCTCTTCTGGTTACAATATAATTTGCCTAACATCATAATTTTATCTGGTTTTTTTTTTCAGCAACAGTATGTAAAATTTTTACTTTTTATGTAGTATAGTGTTTTTAGCTAATTTGCTGTTGTTTTAACCATTGCCATTGTTTTTATTGTGCCTTGTTTGGCTCCTGTGAGCCGCCCCGAGCCCTCCCGGGAGTGGCGGCATAGAAGCACGCTTAATAAATAAATAAATAAATAATAAAAGTTGCAGCCCAAGTTAAATAAGAAAAAAAAGATTTATGACATGGTCTACATCACCATATTCAACTTACCAGTAATTTTTTTTAAAAAATCTAGCTACTTAGAATATACTCCATGTTCATTATAGTATAACTCCTCTGTTGCATCAGCTCCACTGGCTGCCTGTTTGCTACCGGGCCCAATTCAAAGTGCTGGCTTTGGGCTATAAAGCCCTAAACAGTTCTGGTCCAACTTACCTGTATGAATGCATCTCCCCTTATGAGCCAACTAGAGCTTTAAGATTTAAGCTTTAAGACCCTCTTCGCAAGTGTGATTGGTGGGGACGAGAGGCAGGGCCTTCTCAGTGGTGGCCCCTTGGCTGTGGAACTCTCTCCCCAGCAACATCAGGCAGGCCCTATCCCTTCTGGTCTTCAGGGGAAAAAAGCTAAAGACCTAGCTCTGTTTGGAGAATAAGGCATTATGGATTTTGACACAGTCTGGACAAGGATTATGAACAAGGATTATGAATGAATGGAATCAAGGATTTTATATGTTTTAATCTGCACTGTATATGTTTTAAATCTGTTTTATTCTATGTGTTTATTTGCTTTATTGTTTTAATTGTTTTAGTTGACAGGCTATGTTTTATGAAAACGTCTTAAACGGCATTGAATCTTGCCGGAGTTGTAGGCCTCCTTGAGTCCCCCTACGGGGCTGAGAAAGGTGGGGTATAAATGAAGCAAATAAAAATTAAATAAATATTGTTCCATGTGTTTTAACTATTTTATAGTTGGATGGGTATATTTTTATTGTTATGTTCATATGCAGCATTGCATTATGCCGTTGTCTGTAAGCTCCCTTGAGTGAGAAAGGTGAGGTATAAATGAAGTTAATAAATAAATAAATAATACATTTAGTTTGTACAGCTATCCTTTAGAGGGGTCAGTGTGGTGTAATGATTTGGGCATTGGACTAGGATTCAAATCTCTGCTCAGCCATGGATATCCACTGGATGATCTTGGGCAAGGCACGCTCTTTCTTAGCCACCCACAAAGGAAGGCAATGAATGGCAAACACCCATTGAAGAAATCTTGTCAAGAAAACCTTGTGATAAGTTTGCCATGAGGATTGTGCTGAAGACACAGAGCAAGTTATCTTATTGAGTGGGTTGTTATAGGGGTTTTGGGGGCTATATGGCCATGTTCTAGAAATATTCTCTTCTGATGTTTTGCCTGCATTTATGGCAGGTATCACTGAACCGCCAAAAATCAAAGGTATCACTATCTCAGTGACCTGTGTGAAAAAATTTGGATTTTGGAGTATTTCAGATTTTGGATTTCCAGTTATGGAATACTCAACATAAGTCTTGAATTGCCCTAAAGCTCATGGTTCGCTGGCACATCGGGTAGAAGCATTTCACATTGTACATATTATTTGTTTTATTTGGTGTGTCCCCTAATATGTGTCTACACAAGTAAACTCCTGGACTTGGTTGCCAGAACTGATATGACTAGAGCCATATTGCTAAATCCACCTAAACAATGTTTGTAATTCATTAGATTAAAAAGATAATATATCATACAATAGTAAATAAATTTGCGATTCTGCAATCATTATTTTGCTCTATATTTGATAATGTATCACCATGTTTCATCATGGATTGAAACACCTTATTAAATGTTCGTGTTGTTTTCTGGATATTATTTTGAAAGTATTTAATTTTTAAAAATGGAAGTTGCTCAGGGGTAGACTCCTGAAGATTTCAAAATGTCACAGCTGAATCTCATATGCCTGTAGTTTATTCTACATAGTCATTGGGATGTATCCAAAGAAAAGAGGTAGATCATGGAGTTTCAAAAATCCAAACAAATGAAACTGCAACCGTGTAGTTGGTCCACCCTGCTTTAAAAAAACACATGAAAATCAGAAAATTGGTTAAATTTAAGAAGAGACAAAACACATCACAGATCCATCCAGTGGCAGCTGGTAGCTTCCAGGTCAGCAGGAAACTGAGTTTGTTTGGAGGAGCTGCCCAAGGTTCTCAACCTATTGGAGGGGACAGAACTCCAAGCGCCTGGGGAGATAGGATGGGATAAAAATAAAGTATTATTACATATCATTTTGGATAGCATCTTAAAGTCTGGAATAAAACCCAAAATGGACTGGATTTTAGTGACAATTTTTACTGACAATTGGAGGCTACCAGTTATCACTACATTTATCTGGTCATCCTATCCCATTTTAGAGGCATTCTGTATTTATATACAATAGGCCTCCATAATCCATTGGGATTTGGTGCCAAGATGCCTTGGAGATACCAGAATCCATGGCTGTTCAAGTCCCATTGATGGCATAGTAATATGGCATCACTTTAATAAAATAGAAAGCAATTAAAATGATTGCTAGAGAGAGCCTGATGATCTGTAAGATGGTAGGAGCAGCAAGACCTAAACATCAATGCAATGTTTGGCATGCAGCAAAATCAAAGGTTTGATTTTGGGATTTTGTTTTTCAAATATTTTCGAGCCATGGTTGAATCCATGGATGCAGAAACCATGGGTGTGGAGGGTTAACAGTATTCTTTTTATAAGCAAGCCAAAGCTTGGGTTCTCCAAAGGAAGAAATTATATTTATCGACAGGTTTATTCTTAGTCCCATGACTTTGTCAACATGGGGTAGTAACAAGATGAAATAACAAGAAATAGCAGAACTGGGGTAAGGCTATCCTCATAACCTTGTTATTACACCAACACTTACACTCCAAAATGATGTTGTTTTCCTATTATTCCGCTGCAATTTTAGATTAATCCTATACAAAAGAGAAATAAGCCAAGTTTGAGCCAATTCCAGGGAAGTATGAGTTGCAGTAAAACTGAAATACAGAAAGACCCATAGGGCCAGTTGTGTTGAAACTCTGACATCATCATTGCCAGAATTTATAAAGAGCTGTTATTTAGACAGGCGTTTACAGTTCTCTTCTAGGGAATGTTCCCACTCTTGGGATCATGCTAGCCAGAGTCCAATTACTGATGTTATAAAATTTTTGCTCAGTCAGCGTAAGCGTGGTTCTCATCTCCATGCAGTCTCTGTTGGATTGAGAAGTATGACTGGAACACACAGTGTCTCCAATCCCCCCCCCCCCCCCCAGGCCTTCCAGAAGAATATCATGGTTGATGGTAAATCTAAAAAAAAATCTAAAAGCACCAACAGGGACATACACCCCTTGTCACTGTAAAGACGGAGATCATCCTCTAAGGCAGTAGTTCCCAACATTTTTTTTATCAGGAACCACTTGACCAGGGACCAATTGACCAGGGACCACTTTGACCAGGATCCACTCTCCAACATTAGTACCAAAAGGGTTACTAATAGTTTTTTGGTCAACTTTAGATTCGGTTTGGGGTGCAGATTCAGAAAATTGCATTGGATAGACCACATCAGCTCTAGTTTCTGATACAGAAGATATGCCATGGCCAATGACAGGGAAGGAGTGGCAGGCGGCACAAAAGGAGTGAAAATAAAATAAACAAAATAAAATGAATAAAGAGGAAGGAGGCTCGCAGACCAGATTTTCGTCCTCACAACCCACTGATTGTCCACAGCTCACACGCTAAGAACCACTGCTCTAAGTCGATCATAGCAGTATCAACTCCGTATGCTGCTCTGATGCCAGTTTGAAATGGGCCAAGGAAGTGTGTGTCATCCAAGACTGCCTGAAGTTGGAGAGGAAAATAAAATGGGGAATAAGCTTGGGGGAGGAATGAACAGAAACTGGAATGGCAATTGAATTTTTTTCTTCAGTGAGACAGAGCTGTTTATCTCCAAGTATCTGAAGGTTTGTTAAGATTGATCTATATAACTGAATGCATTTTCCATGCAACTGAAAGATGACATGGCTAGGGGGGCTTTCATGAATATCTGCACCACTACAACACAGCTTTTAGTAGTACCATCATTGCACTAAATGAATATGTAACACAGATAATCTACAGACCTTCACAAGAAGCAAAGTCCTGGTCGCTTTAAATTTTTTCTCCTTAGGTAAAGGTAAAGATTTCCCCTGACATTAAGTCTAGTTGTGTCCGACTCTGGGGATGGTGCTCATCTCCATTTCTAAACTGAAGAGCCAGCGCTGTCCATAGACACTGCCAAGGTCATGTGGCCGGCATGACTGCATGAAGCGGTGTTACCTTCCCACCAAACTAGTACCTATTGATCTCACATTTGCATGTATTTGAACCGCTAGGTTGGCAGAATCTGGGGCTAACAGCAGGAGCTTACCCTAATCCCCGGATTTGAACCACCGACCTTTCGGTCAGCAAGTTCAGCAGCTCAGCGTTTTAACCCACTGTGCCACCAGGGGGCCTCTTACACTGCCCTGTATCCCAGGATCTGATCCCAGGTTATCTGTCTATCCCAGATTAGTTGGCAGTCAAGACTCATATAATCCAGTTCAAAGCAGACAACCAAGGATCAGATCCTGGGATGTGGAGCAGTGTAGATCCAGACTTAGTGTAGCCCTCTCTCTACAAGAGCCGGTGTGGTGTGGTAGTTTGAGTGTTGAACTAATATTTAAGCAACCAGACTAAAAATTCCTTTTCAGCCAAGGGAACTGAATTGGTGACCTTGGACAAGTTATGCTCTCTCAGGGCCTGAGAAAGGCAAAGATAAAACCATCACAATAATGTGTAGCCATCAAAGAGTCATGGACAGACATACAGCCAACACATGGCCACAGCAGATAACACCCCTTCGTGCCTATGTGGCTGTATGATGGGGATCTTGTTTGGCTTTTCTTTCCAATTTTGGTAAGTGTATGTTTGTAAAGGAGTTGAAGTCCAACAGGGTCATCCCACAGGACTCAAACCTCCATCTTGCCAAGAAAACCCTATAACAGGGATATCATCAAACAACAATAATGTAAGGTACATTACTGCCCTGTTTACAATCTTCTGATACTTTTATGTGTGAGTTTAGGCACAAAGCTGCAAACACTCAATTTGGAAGCGGTGTCCTACATCTGATTCGGTGCCTCTTTGTTGTCACCAAACCACATTGCTCCTGGAACAAATGAATGTGAAGGAGGACATGCTCTTTCGAGATTACTCAGAGCTGTAGTGTCTGAGCTTGTACAACAGGATCTCTATCAGCAGTGGGAAAGTGGCCATAAGTGGTGAAAACTCCACTCTCTGCAAGTGAGCTTACCCTTTGCTACATACAGGGCATTGCACAAGTAAGAGTGGATGAACTGGGCGACACTCAAGATCTCCACCCATTCACCCACACAAAAATAACACTAAAGATTTCATGGTATGCTTCACTCCTTTATAAAAAATAGCTGTGAACTGGGAGGTCTTTCAATTAATCAACCAATTGATCTCTGTTAAGATCATAATCACAGTTTATTACTTGCATTTCTCTTCCTCCTCACAAGCCCCTTCCTATCTTTTTTATTTATTGAGTTCTTGCTTTATATCAAAATCTGGGACTTGGGGAACTTACAGCAACTAAAATGGATAAATCTTATACAAAAACATATAACAAAGAGTTACCAATAGAATGTAATTCAACTCTCTATACAATTAATTAAAATTTCATTTAAAACATATGCCTGTGTGTAAATATCTGACAAATAAGGTGGAGAATGTATTGTGTCCTAGGGTCACCAATTACACTATGTAAGAATTTTTTTAAAAAATTGTTCCTGTGTTGTTGTAGGGTTTTTTCCGGGCTATATGGCCATGTTCTAGAGCAGGGCTGTCCAACTGGCGGCCCTGGGGCCGTATACGGCCCCCCAGCCCCTTCCCCACGGCCCCCTACCCTCCTGCAAGATATCTGCCTTTTAAGATTTTTTTAAAAAAAATTTAAAATATTTTTTTGGAATATTTTTTGGGAATATTTTTCGGAATATTTTTTATTTATTTTTTTCGCAGCGGGGGTGAGGGCGGGCAGGAAGGAGGAGCAGGCTCTCCTCCTCCTCCTCCTACTTCCCTCCCTCCCTCCTCTCTCCCTCCCTCCCTCCTTCTTTCTCTCTTTCCCCCTTTTATTCCTTCCCCCTTCCACCACCTGAAGGAAAGAGGGAAGGAGAGAGAGAGTGCACGAGTGAGAGGGGGCGTGGCCAGAGCGAAAAGGGGCGGGGCCGAATTCGGAGTACGGGGGGGTGCTCATTCATTCCCTTTCCGGCTTCCTCCTCTCCTGAGGCTTCGTGCCAAGTTTGGTCCTGATCCATCATTATTTGAGTCCACAGTGCTCTCTGGATGGAGGAGAACTACAACTCCCAAACTCAAGGTTCAGTACTTTCTGTTGCTCTCATGAGAGTTTAGGTTTGATTCAACATGGCTGAGGAATGCTTTGATTGTGTTTTCCCCTTATGGCAGAAGGAGATTGGACTGGATGGCCCTTGGAGGTTCTATTCTAGGAACCCATTGCAATTATTATTATTATTATTATTATCATCAGAGGCTGAATGGCCATCTGTGAGGAATGCTTTGATTGTGTTTTCCCCTTATGGCAGAAGGAGATTGGACTGGATGGCCCTTGGAGGTCTCCTATTCTAGGAACCCATTGCAATTATTATTATTATTATTATTATCATCAGAGGCTGAATGGCCATCTGTGAGGAATGCTTTGATTGTGTTTTCCCCTTATGGCAGAAGGAGATTGGACTGGATGGCCCTTGGAGGTCTCCTATTCTAGGAACCCATTGTAATTAATATTATTATTATTATTATTATCATCAGAGGCTGAATGGCCATCTGTGAGGAATGCTTTGATTGTGTTTTCCCCTTATGGCAGAAGGAGATTGGACTGGATGGCCCTTGGAGGTCTCCTATTCTAGGAACCCATTGCAATTATTATTATTATTATTATTATTATCATTAGAGGCTGAATGGCCATCTGTGAGGAATGCTTTGATTGTGTTTTCCCCTTATGGCAGAAGGAGATTGGACTGGATGGCCCTTGGAGGTCTCCTATTCTAGGAACCCATTGTAATTAATATTATTATTATTATTATCATCAGAGGCTGAATGGTCATCTGTGAGGAATGCTTTGATTGTGTTTTCCCCTTATGGCAGAAGGAGATTGGACTGGATGGCCCTTGGAGGTCTCCTATTCTAGGAACCCATTGTAATTAATATTATTATTATTATTAT